>JAHKKF010522704.1:0-56141 GCA_019740295.1 Labeo calbasu
AACGATTAATCGCGATTAATCGTTTGACAGCCCTAAAATAAATAATATAATATAATATAATATAATATAATATATGCTCAAAATTAGACAACAGTGTTTGAGTAGGCCTAAGTGCATTTATTCAGCAACCACAATGACAGAACACAGACACTTTCATTTAAGTCGGACATCTCACATGGTGATCACTAAACCTCAGCTTACGTGTTTGTCTATGTTTTCAGATCATTGTTGGTGCTTCCGTGCGCATGGTTGCCAGTTTGCAAAAATAAAGCAAAACACCGGGCAGAAAATGTATCCTTTTAACAATGAAACTCTGATTTGGGTACTTAATACCTGGCAACCGCACACATGAAAGCTTGCGTAATAGAGGTTTCTGTCCCTCTATTGAAAGTACAGGAAACCAAATCTTATATCCTAAAAGCTCATAAAGTGGTTTGATCCAAGTCTTATAAAGAGATATGATTGCTCTGTATCATGAATACAGGATCTTAAAAATATAAAAAATATCAAGTTTGCGATACACGCTACAACGAACCTCACGCACAAGCTTCCACGTTTCATTAAAAGTGTCTTAATTTGTGTTTCAAATCTTTCTTCAAGTCACATTTATATCTCAATTTCATTCAGTTAAACATGAAGCAAGTGGCAGCTGCTAACAAATAATGCTATAATGCTGAGAGTATTATTGAAATAAAAAATTTACTAAATAAATTCCACTTGTTTGATTTTGATTAATTAATTTCACTTGTCTGATATTTTACTTTTTAATGGAAAATAATTTACACATTTTTAATTTTATGTTTCCAAATTCTTCTGGGACCACTGTAGATCAATAACCAATAAAAAAAAATACTTGCCCATTTATTATACATTTTTGTTTATGTGTAAACAAAAATTATATATAAAATGTATTTTTTATGTATATTATGTAAAAAAAATATATATATTTTATGTATGTTATCTATAAAAAAGATGAATTTAAAGGAGTAGTTCACTTCCAGAACAACAAATTTACAGATAATGTACTCACCCCCTTGTCATCCAAGATGTTCATGTCTTTGTTTCTTCAGTTGGTAAGAAATTATGTTTCTTGAGGAAAACATTTCAGGAATTATCTCCGTACAGTGGACTTCAATGGTGCCCCCAAGTTTGAACTTCCAAAATGCAGTTTAAACGTAGCTTCGAAGGGCTCTAAACGATCCCAGCTGAGGAAGAAGGGTCTTATTTAGCAAAACAATCGGTCATTTTCGAAACATATGTCGGAAAACTCCCATCTCATTTTCTTCCTCAACTTCAAAATCGTCCTACATCACTGCAGAAGTACCGACCCAGTGTTTACAAAGTGAACATGCAAAGAAAATCAAATGCCCTTTGAAAAAGGCGATGTAGGGCGATTTTGTAGTTGGAGAAGAAAACGAGATGGGAGTTTTTCGACTCTATCCCTAACTGTATTGACTTGGATTACACAGACTACGCATGCGCATCACAGACACAAGACAAGATGAGCGTTTAAGGTTAAAAAGTATATAAATTGTCAATTTGTTTCAAAAAAGACATTGTTTCGCTAGATAAGACCCTTCTTCCTTGGCTGGGATTGTTTAGAGCTCTTTGAAGCTACATTTAAACTGCATTTTGGAAGTTCAAACTCGGGGGCACCATAGAAGTCCACTATATGGAGTGTTTTTTTCTCAAGAAACATAATTTCTTTACAACTGAAGAAAGAAAGACATGAACATTTTGGATGAGTAAATTATCAGAATTTTGGTTCTGGAAGTGAACTAATGTAACCTGAAACATGTCAATTAATTCACTTTAAACAATTTAAACACAATTCACTTTGTACTGTGCGCTTTGTTTCCCCTGTTAAGGTTGCAGCTGAAAATCCCAAGAGACATTTTATTGAAGATCCCAATTGCTGCCTCTCTGCCCTCTACTGTGAGATGTACTGCAGAATGATCAATTGTCCTAAACTGAGCGAACAACAGCCAAAAGAGAAAATTAGACAAAGATAGAGTGAGTTAGTCGGGTGGTTCATCATGGCTCCCAATTCCCAACGAACCATTACGATCCAAAGCATAAGCAATTAAGCATAACAGTCAAGCAAATTGCTTAAGTATCAAAAGGTGCAGGCATTGGTGATTTCACTTGCCACCGGTTACCACAGCGCTATATGTGAAATAATACACATTTGTTGTTCCGGGTCAAGCTGTTCACATTAGTACTGACAGAGGAAAATCTTCTAGAGTCCTGCGTTGAAGCAAATAGCTGAGAATGCAGAAAAACATATCTCTTTCTTTCTTTCTTGCTCCATCTGCAAACAGAACAAGCAGGACAAAATATAAAGTAGAAAGGAATAAAAAAAAGCAGGGGCTGTAAAGAAAACTGTAGCGTTTAAAGTGTTGTTTTTGTTATCACTATAGAGTCAGAAAGGAACTTCTAAAGACTCTCCTGATTAAAATGTAATTATGAAGTGGTCTAGTTTCCGTCCATTTATGAGATGATAATGGTTGAAAGTATGGCTATAATCATTTCTGTGCTTTACGGCTTCAATAATGACATTGCTTGTACAATGAACTTCCACTTCCACCTCCAACTTGCTATTGCTGCACTAATCAGCGGCAGTTTAATTCAGTATAGTGTCTGTTTCGGAAATTGTAAGTGAATGGAAATATTTCATCTAATGAAAACTTTCCAGTCAAACAAAAGGTTATTCTCGTCAAATCCTGTTTTCAATAAAGCACGAAGCCTGTAATTTGAATCGGTCGGCTAAAATTCCGCTCAAACCTTTAGACGCGTTTCTCAATGAAAATGCCTCGCAGGAAATTGATGTGCCAGTTCTGACTTTTCATGACATCACTTTATTCAATTTGCTCATTGTCTTCTCTGTTGCCTTGGTAACAATAGTGAGTTGAGACTTCGCTAAATAGAAAAGGGTAGATATTGATTGCTCCCAGAAAATTTGCAATGCCAAGATCTTTTGCCAAGTGTTGAGGCTTTAAAAAAGTGTTAATAGTGGAGTACAGAATGAACAGCTGAATCCGTTTGAAACTTTTTTTTTCCAGATTTCATTCACAGACAGACAAACAGCTGGGGGTTTGGTGAGAAATGTTTGCCTGGAAACATTTGAAAACACCCTGTGTGACACTGGTCACTCTGTTAGAGGAAATTTTTCTCTGGATAGACAAATGTCATGTTTTCCTCCTCTAATAGATGTGACAGGAGAGGGACTTGTGTGAAGGCTCTGAGTGCTGGAAAGCCAAGCAACTGAACTGTGAAAGCTTTCAAGGGATGGGAAGGAGGTGCAGTATAACCTTAATAGAGGAGAGGCCTATAGCTCAGCCGGATCTGTGGAGCGTACACAATACCGCACCATCTTTCATGTAGAGGCTTGTTGCTGCTGATGGACTTTCATCATGCTTTTCTATGGAGGCAGAATGCTTGGTTATGGGAAAGATGAGAGACAGACCGTGACATTCTGTCCTGCTATATTCACAAACATCCATCACCCAATCTGGAAAGCAGGCTTCATCAAAATAAACAGCAGCATGTGTTAGAAGTCTGCAACTGACAGCAGTGAAAATGACCGAGAGAGAATGACCACATTATGTCACTGTTACTCTGAATGGAATGGATGAGTTAGAGAAATAACTGGGTCAGTGACAAATCAGGATAGCTGAGATTATGTACAGGAGGAATCTGTATATACACTACCAGTCAAAAGTTTTTAATGTTTTCTGAAAAAGTCTCTTCTGCTTACCAAGCCTGCATTTATTTGATTCAAAGTACAGCAAAAACAGTACAACTTTGAAATATTTTTAATATTTAAAATAACTTTTGTCCTTTCAAATATATTTTGAAATCTAATTTATTCCTGTAAATTCAAAGCTGATTTTTTAGCTTTTTTACAATCCTTCAGAAATCATTCTTATATTTTGATTTGCTGCTCAAACACATTTATTATTATTCAGTTGAAAACAGCTGAGTAGATTTTTTTCAGGCTTCTTTGATGAATAGAAAGTTCAGAAGAACAGCATTTATCTGAAATAGAAATCCCCCCCTCCAAAACAATAATAATAATAATGATAATTATATAATAATAATAATAATGTTTCATTAACAGCAAATCAGCATATTAGAATGATTTCTGAAAGATCATGTGACACTGAAGACTGGAGTTATAATGCTGAAAATGTTGCTTTGATAACTGGAATAAATTACATTTCAAAACATATTAAAATAGAAAGCAGTTATTTTCAACAGTAAAATGATTTCACAATATTACTGTTTTTGCTATCTATCTAATATTATATGCAATTAAAAAGAAATATGCATGCAAAAAAAAATTCATGTCAAAATATCTATCTACTATTAATATTATTTTATGGCAAAAAATAAGAATTATTGAACTAAACTATTCAATCTTTTCATTAATAAAAATTCTAAATGTCCAAAAAAAACAACAACAACAAAAAAAAAAAACCATGACAAGCTTTCTGCTTGTTGTTCAGACCCTTTGCATTTGGTGGATCAATTTTTAAGTAATAATATTATTAATAATAATAATGTTTAAAAATAAATTTCAATTTTCTGTAGTAATAAAAATATTGAAAAAGTGTTCAATATAAAAGTAATTGTCTGTGATTTTAATGCATTTTTGAATAACAAATAAACAAACAAAGACAGCTCCCATTTATTTCTATTGTTTTTTTTGGGGGGGGGGTGGGGGGGAAATGTTTTATAGTGAACTTTTTTTTCAATTGTTGTTCAAAGTTATCACAGAGTTGTTGAAGATCAGAGGATTTCAGTGGACGTGTTTAGATATGTCTGAAGATCAAGGCTAGTGCAGTTCTTACTGTTATTTTTTAATCCATTTCATTAGAATGATCTTTCTCCAGAACACAGAATCAATTGAATTAAATGACAGAGATACAATATTGCCGTGTGATACTGTCAGTGCAGTCAGGTCATTTGTCATATTTATCTGCTGTTTGTGCATGGCTTCTGAACACTGATGTATTGATTCAGATGGAGTTGCACTTTAGGATTGCAAAACACTTGAAATTCTCGTGTTGGTCAACATTCGCAATATCATGTGCCCTTCTCTGTATGATACATAGCACTGGATTTTTCATTTTTCTGAAAGCACTTTGGTAGCATTTAGGGAAGGCAGTTTTTTATTTATATATCTAAGAAAATAAAAATAAAAATAAAAAGTTTGCTGAGACATTAAACATACACCCCGTCTTTACCTGGGTTAGGAGGACATATGAATGTTTCATATTGAGTGCATACTTCAATAAAAAATGCATGTCATTTTTCAGGGGAAAAAAATGTTCTCCACTGTTAAGTGTGTAAGTGAATGACAAAAGGTAAAAATTCACCACCCCTAGATAAACACTGTGTTCCGGGACATCGAAGACAAACTTCATAAAGTAAAACCCAAATGGAGAGTTAATAATTCATAATTCTAGCCTGCTGAAACTGTGAGATGAAAAGGGTTTTGGGGCAATTTAAATTTGTGTTTGAAATTTTATTTAGGTGTTATTAGGTTATGGACACGAAAAAGTGCTTATGTAAAGCGATAAAATCATTTATACATTCAAATGAATGCCCTGCAGGAACAGTGAGTGCACATATCAAAGGTTTGGAGTATGTATGAGGTTAACAAAGATTTGCTGTTATTCCGAGATAGGAAGGACTTGACTTGCCTGAGGATAATTAAATCTTCCAAACAGAGCAGAATAACTTACATTTTGGTGATTAATTCATTGCAAAAACAGCAAAAATGTTTGATGAAGCTGTGTTCGATATTATAATGCTGTCTGATGGAGGATCATCAGAGGACATGTTTGCTCATTATAATGAATATGATGCAGCAGAGTTTTGATTCCCATCATTATACTGATGCAAGCCAATTTATATTTCACACAGCTTTATTCAATAAAAGTCTCTTGGTTTTTGTATTCTTCCTAAGCAAATGGAAAATTGTGGCTTTTAAAGGTGACATATCATGTAAATCTGACTTTTTCCGTCTTTAAGTGCTATTAATCAGGTCGCTGGTGCATCTACCAACCCAGAAAACATGAAAAAAAGTAACTTTGTTTTAGTAAACCTTACTCTGCAAGCATGTGAAAGAACGAGCCGTTCAGATTTAGCTCCCCCTGTGATGTAGGAAGGGGATCTTATTATAATATTACCACCCCTTAATCTGCACGTGTCCATCCAAAACATTGCCATTTTGTTTTCGCAAGCGACAATGACGTACCAGTTCTAATACCATGGCAAAAGTTTGAGGGAAGCATGCTAACTGTTCTGTCTTTGGCTGAACAGACGAGCACAGAACACTATTTAGAGTCCCAGCCTCAGATGAGACAAGCGAGCAGTGGATTTACTGATTTATTTACTGTATATTACACTATAATCTAATATAAACATGCAATTTCTTTCCCAGCTGTCACAGACGTAATCGACTGTTTTTGTAACTCGTGTTTTTAACATAAACCTGTGTATTTGACAGTTTAAGCGCAATAAGACATGAAAGAGAATTTAGTTTAGTACTCACATTCCGTGTGACAGCCGCTTTCTGTGTGTGTCCTTCGATGCAAGTGCTCAGAAAACCCTATATCAGAAATTACAAGTACAAGCTGTAAAGGCACAGCTCTATTCTGGAAAAGGGGCGGGGAGCATTAGCTAATTTGCATTTAAAGAGACATGCATGAAAACAGTGTGTTTCTGCTTACACTCAAAAGAAGCATTTTCAAATGATCTGTGGGGTATTTTGAGCTGAAACTTCACAGACACATTCTGGGGACACCTAAGACTTATATTATATCTTGTAAAAAGGGGCATAATGGGTCCCCTTTAAAAAAAAAAACAGCAAAAAGGTGAAGTTTTATTTCTGTTTTCAAACCGGTTTTCCCAAAACACCTCCTCTTGCTTATGAAACAGGATATGAATCGAGGGGTGAGAAACAGAAGGGCGTAAGTGACATTCTGGGTGAAATGGATATATATATATATATATATATATATATATCAAATGAAAGTTCCTGCTGAGCTCTTTCTACTGGAAAAAGTATACTGTCATCCATAAGTGTACACATTTTTATTATAAATGATTGAAATCAGTACACAAAGTCAGATCAAACTATGGTCACTTATGCCTTTCTGGTTCTCACCCCTCAGAATATTTTAACATAACAATAATCACCTTGAACATTATGGTTGTGGTTAATGTCCCCTATATTGGGTCATGAACATTCACATTTATCATGAAAACTCTTAAGAAAGTCTAGAAATTAGGTTGTTAAATGAAAATTTATGAGACCTTCTAAACATTAAAGTTTAAGCTAGATCTGTTAAATATTGTATCAAATACAAATCTCTTGATGCTTCATTCAGGAAAGCTGGTGGGAAAACATATATCTGTGAGTCCGTTTGTGATGGTCCGATGTGATATACCCATTATCACTGGTGAGAGTTGACTGATTAATGTCAAACAGCATGCGAGTTAGACAAGGAGTTAAAATGTCTTTAAAAAGTAGGTCAGACACTCCAGTTCCAAATCAGTCATCTCTCATCTTTGGCTTCACTTCATTACACACAGAACGAACAATGTTCCCATAGCAACCATTCCACGTTTAGTGGTAGATTCAGGCCTCATCAGAATAGAGGCAGGAAGAACATTTTAAACAAAGCCAATTCCACATGTTTAAATTCATTTTCGTTCCTAATTCGCTTGCTGCATTACTTGTTTTACTTGGATGGCAACAGCTATCTTTATGACCAGCAAGCTTAAATTTAGGGAGGATTTGTGTTAGACGTGTTAGATTCCATTCTAAAGAGATACAGCCACAAATTAAATAAACATGCAATGTTCATCATTTGCAAACTGAAGCAATTTCAAAGGCCTATATAGGCTATGCTTAGTGAACCCTCTATATCATTTGTCATATTACAAATGTCATTTAATATTACCTTTTCCCTTAAAAAAAAAAAAAATCATTAAAAAAAGTGTGATTTAACAGTACGTAATATCATAGCTCTCCAGGGTTAGTGAACTTCAGTTGGACAGTCTTTCAGATGAAATGTCAGATACATCATTATCTCTCATTTTGACGTCATGTATCATCCATCCATTTGCCCAGGGAATCTGATCTGTGACATTATAAAATGTAATCATCCACCCGTCTCCCTGTGCATTTTATAAATACTACGTTTTCAAGGTTGGTAATGCTGAATGAATTATTTTGAGAGCGCAGGGCCTTTGTGGATGCATATGCAACACTAACAGCATTAACCTACTTTTAGATCCCGGGTTTTGCGCACTTACAGCTTCTGATGTTTTCATTGTTTATTTTCTCTCAGAAAATAGTTTTTTTTCATTTTTATTTATATTTTGGTTTTAGATGAGATGCAGTTTTATCTGTCAACTACTGCTGAGTAAGCTGCACTGCATTAAGAACACATAAGAACGCAGATTTGTACCAGGCAGTGTTTTAAAGAAATAGTTCACCCAAAAATAACAATTCCTCATTCACCCTCATGTTGTTACAAACCGGTATGGCCTTTAAAGGATTAGTTCACTTCCAGAATTAAAATTTCCTGATAATTTACTCACCCCGTGTCATCCAAAAAGAAATGAAGGTTTTCAAAGAAAACATTCCAGGTTTTTTCTCCATATTGTGGACTTCAATGATGGCCAATTGGTTGAAGGTCCAAATTGCAGTTTCAAAGCAGCTTCAAAGGGCTCTACACCATCCCAACCGAGGAATAAGGGTCTTATCTAGCCAAATGATTTGTCATTTTCTAAAAAAAATGACAGTTTATATACTTTTTAACCACATGCTTGTCTTGCAATAGCTTGACGATGGCATTACGCAAGCGTGACGTAGGTGGAATATCGACCCTGTGTTTACAAAGTGAACCTGCAAAGAATATCAAACGCTCTTTACAAAAAAAGGTAAAATGACATTGTCAGTCGAAGCTGGACTTTTTCACCCTACCCCACCTTTCTGAACCAAAGTACACAGACGATAAACTAAACACACATGACATTTCCACCGTGATTACGCAATGCATGTAGATCGAAGAGCTAGTGCATGATGACCATTTGTGGTTAAAAAGTATATACATTTTAGAAAATTATCAATTATTTCACTAGGTAAGACCCTTATTCCTCAGCTGGGATCGTGTAGAGCCCTTTGAAGCTGCATTGAAAATGCAATTTGGACTTTCAATCCGTTGGCCACCATTGAAGTCCACTATATGGAGAAAAATCCTGAAATGCTTTCCTCAAAAGCCCTAATTTCCTTTCGACTGAAGAAAGACATGAACATCTTGGATGACATGGGGGTAAGTAAATTATCAGGAAATTTTTATTCTGGTACTGAGCTAATCCTTTAAGCTTTAAAATGGATCCAGAAGCACCATAAGTATCATAAAGGCTGTCATTATGTGAATAATCCTTCAGAATTGAACTGAATCAACTGATTCATTCAAAAGATTCAACTCTGTGGCTTTGGAATAACGTGAGGGTGACAGAATGACCGAATATTCATTTTTGGGTGCGCTATCCCTTTAATCAGGCTGATAACACTATATGAACAATGGTTATTTTGATACACAGGCACTGAGGCTGTTATTGACAGCTGCTGGGGCAGAAATCAATATGAAATCGACTTGAACATTCTCATACATCAGTCTTACTGGACCATGTACTGCTAATTACAGCGCTCAATGAGATGGTAAAAAACAGACAAATGAATGAATGAAGTCAAATCTTGCAGCTAGCCAAAGAAACTTGCTCCTACTTACAAAATACCTTTAATTTGTTGTAAATACATTGAACTAAGTCACTTATAAAGTGCAGGTAAGATTGCAGTGATATACAGAAATGGGAAAAAAGAAAACAAAGTTTTATTTCACATCTTCTGAGTCACCTCTGCACTTTACAATTCAATTATAAAAAGAACTACATATATGAAAATAGCACGAGAAATAGAAATGAGTTTATAGACAGGCCAAAAACTCACAGAAACCCTCTATTACCAAATCCAAATGACAACCCCACTGACAACACTGCACATTGTGAGCACTCACAAACCATAGAAACATGAGAAATACACACCGAATTGTCATTTTAAACACAAAGCAATAATCTACAATGAAGGGTTGTGTGTTCATGTGAAAAAGAGGTGCACAATGTGTCTGTGTGACTGGGGCAACAGAGAAAAGAGTTTTCGTTATTGTTAATATTATTATCACTATCGGTACAGTGGTTATATTTAAAGACTATTCCCAAAAACAGTACAGGCCACTGACATTGATGTATTCAAAGATTGCTACTAATCTGACCACTTGAAACAAAAGGGTTTCGGACACTTTCAAAAGTGCGGAATTGTGGTGTAATGCACAAACAAATTTACGGAGCAAAATGAATGATGTGAACGGGGGGGGAGCCATTTTCATAGCAGATAAGTGAATGATATTTCTTTGGCATCAGCCTTTAACGCTTCACCTGCAGTTTGAAGGTTTTATTAATTACATGTAAATTCCAAGGAAGTAAAAGAAAGTCAAAATAACCGATTCTAAACCAGATTTATCCGGTCTGCTCAGTGGCTGGACTGTGGGAACGATGCTATAGAGTGTTCAGTGAATGCATGTTGTATATCATTAAGGATAGCATATCCACCCTCTTAAAGGTCACTTGGATGTGTAAATCGTTTTCTCCTTGCGAGGAAAAACAAAACAAAAACAACTGTATTCGTTGCACTGAAAAGACCCCCTGGCTTGAATGGTGAAGAATGATATCCAGTGACAAAAAGTGACCAAATAAGCTTGAAATACATCAAGGGCTAATGCACAAGATTTTCTATTTCCTTC
Source organism: Labeo calbasu (assembly GCA_019740295.1). NCBI lineage: Eukaryota > Metazoa > Chordata > Actinopteri > Cypriniformes > Cyprinidae > Labeo > Labeo calbasu. The sequence goes on from JAHKKF010522704.1 coordinate 10,884, forward strand.
CTCGGAGTACTTCGTCATTGGAATTAATGTCATTATTAGGCCACTATAAAAAGCAGTATAATTGGATTTAATTCCAGCGTATGGCTTTAGGTAACTACCACGACTTTTTGGCAAAAAGTCGGATTTGTCTGATTCCTTGGGAGTGAAGAGCAAAAAGCGCTGCTCTCGAATGATGGTTGAACTCGGACGATGGTCAGTTTGAAGCTCTAGCACCACTATAAATGAACGGCTAATAATTATTGTACGTCAAACTGAATTAACAGCTGCAATAACAACATGTTGAAGCACTCACAGATTATCATCAAACAGAATTGCAAAACAGGTCAATAGTGGATTGACACCTTCAAGAAGCCACAACAAAAAAAAAATCACTATAGCGTCATGAAATGCAAGAGGAGAATCGGCTTGGCAGCAATTCACAGCACATTTCTGGTTAATCAGAACGTCCTTAACAGACTTCGAGACGATACTTAAAAAAGATCGATTTACGTGATGCTAAAACGAGTTCCTGTGAAAGATGAAATCAAATAAAAAACGTGACTTCAGAGATTAAAGTTCTAGAGAGCCAACACTGACAGGTGGAAAATGACTTGATTGATTAAATGTTGATACCTTCTGTAGGTCAGACGTATTAGAGCTCAAGCTGGTGCCAGAATGGTAGAATCCACAGCCCACCACAGAGGTATCAGATGGAAAAATGTTCCAAAAAAAAAAAAATGTGCTACAATCATTGAGGAAGAAAATAACAATAATATTGCCTCTGATGTGCATCACGCATTAACATATTACCCATGAGACAATAGTGATAATGAAGATCATGACTACAAAATAATTAATCATAGTTCAGGAAGAAAAAAAAAAAGAGTTTGAGATTGCCTCAGAATGTTTTCAGCTAGTGCGAATCCTTTGGTAATGATTATAATTTGAAGTAGATACCTTATATTAATCCATTCGTCTTTCTCTAATGGATCATCTCACAGTATCTCTGTGCAGGTGACCCTAAGGCAACACAGTAACAACTCTTATTGTGAATTACAGTTCGGTAATGAGCACAGTGATTATGTAGGGTTTCTTACTGCAGTGTGCTGAAGGATGTTTGGTAACACTTTACAACAAATTTCAATTCACTAACATAATGCATGAACAGTAAGATACACTTACTGCATTTATTAATTCAAGTTCATGTTAATGTATGCATACACTAATTCAAGATGTATAAATTAATGTATTATGAATGAAAGTGCCCGTATTATGCCGTAATCTGTAATCCGAAAGTGTGCGATAAAGTATTGTCTCCCAAAAGAAAGAATCGACTCTGAACAGCCTGAACGAGTCGTTAGTAACTCGAATCCTTCACATCGATTCGAATCGATTCACAAAACTCTTGCTCTTGAAAGATGGCTCAGTACCCAGTTTATTTGAACCAGCCGGCTCCACTGAATCTCAACCTGTAAGTACGATAAATAATAGGTGTTTATATTTTCTATTGAGCGCTCAAAATGCGGAACTATTATGATGAGCGCATCGTTTCTGCGGTAGACCAATCACAACAGACTGGGCCATCTGACCAATAAGAGCAGAGTAGTCTCAAAAAAGGAGAAACTGAATGTTTTAACTGCTTCGAACAAATTATTTGAGAATCACTGAAAATTGAGGTGATATTAAACACATTTTGAGAAAAAAAGAAGTGTTGTTTGACCTATTGTAGAACAGGGGCGATTATAAATGTTAAAAAATAATAATAAAAAATGTTTGACTAATGGGTGGTATACTAAACTTATTGTAACATTCCACTATATTGCCTAGGTATAAGTACTGAATAAGCCAAACACAAGTCTACAAGATCTCTCTCTCTTTGCCACATGCACTGGAATATGTATTATATTAAAAATCACATTTTCAAAATGAAAATGGCAATATGATCTTTTTATAAAGTATGCATTTATATGTGCTATATTTTCACTAGAGGAAACAGCTGTGGTGTGATTAGGGGCGAACGCAGTGAAAACTTAGACTACAGTAGATGGTGAACCAACTGCTCCCCTGATATTTGGTAAACTGTATTTATGACAAAGAATGGCACAGATGCAGATATTATAACAATCTTTTGATAAACGCACACCTTGTCTTTTGTTTCTCGCTCTGCAGATTGAAGAACGCGCTGAAAGACTGGGAGGAGCCGATTTAAGTCTGCCACCTTTTTATATGAACTGTGGCGGCCACGAATTCGTGTACAGTTTATGGAGCTGATGGGAAAATTTTAGGGGAGCTGAGTAGTCATTATAGCTATAGCCCCTTTAAAAATGGCCTAGCGACGCCCATGTTGTAGGAGACTCCCTAAATAATATTAGCAATCTTAAAAATGGCATAATAGGGGCACTTTAACAATGAACACTAGTATATTTATATTATTGATCTTAAAATGCTGTAAAAAGTTATTTGTTGTTACTTCAATGCATTTAATGCATTAACCAATTGAAATTTATCTGTAAAGTGTTACTGATTGTTTCGATTGAGTATTATTCTGACACTCCTTTTATTACTAAATGGATATTTCACTCAAACATAAATAGATCAAATCTGTCAGTATTTATCCACCCTCATGTCACTATAATTTCAATCTCTCTTTTTTTTAAAAAAAAGCACTACCTAATGTTATTGTATGGAAAAGCATAGCTTTGACATTCTGTTACTCCGTTTGTATTCCATAAGTGGACAATCTAACGTACAGTATATGAGAGTGAATAAAGGATGACAGAATTTGACTTTTTGAATGAATTATCCTATACAGTGTATGCAGTGATACCCAACCTGCATGTGTCAAATGTATTGCCATATCAAAGGATGGGGCTGTAGATGCAAGATAGAAGAAAATCATAAAATCTGTAAACAATAATAATAAGTGTCCATGAAGATCCAGAGACACTCACTTTCCTAGATTTCCTTTGGGTGGTTTTGATTTTGCTATGCTTGGTGTACATGAACAGCAACTACTGTGCCAACTCAGGATTTATGGAATTTATGATCCATTCTATACATGCACTTTTTAACTAATAGACTGATGCTAATAGACTTTAGGTATTTTTTAAAATAAAGTATAATCTACTGTAGAATATATTAATTGAATCTTTAGTTAATCTGTCTTTTGTGTGGAAAAACAAAAATATGCCATAAAAATCTAGAAATATAGGCAAACATTTGCAATCTACATACTAATTAATATTCCAAATATTTCAAAATGGATCTACTCTCTTGCCATTATTGTGCTGATTCAGGGCAGAGCTTAATTCTATCATATAACATGCAGTGAGGATGGGTTTAGACATGTCGAATGCATCAAAATAATGAATGACTATAACTAAAGCTTGAATAAACTTCAAAATAAAACCATCAGCAGTCAGTCAAGACCAGATGATGCTCCTGCCATCATTTCTAAGATTTCTCTGCCTGATGGCTTCTCCTCCAGTGGAAGGCACTATAGATGGCTCTGAAAGCTGCGCTTACATGAAAGCCGGTCTGGTTTTGACTGATGGCTAGATGACAGGTTTCCATTCAAGTGAACGATCTACCAGGATTGTAAGAGACACCAAAAGTCAGAGGGTCACATGCTATGCAAGGCATTTTTTTTCTCACTCTGTCTTGGCCTAAGGATTTTTCGCACCTTGACTTCTTACAGCTGCTCTCTCACCCATAAAAAGACAAGATTGTGTGAGAGGAACGTGAATCTTTTTTTTTTCCCTGGTACCTGAAGAACAAAAGGCAAAGATATCTGCCAGAGAATTGCAACCACTTAAAGAGCTTGTGGCAATATCCTTCTTGACCATATAAAAACAGCCTGGTTTTAAGGGTTTTGATGTATCTGCTGTAGCTTTCGGTTCCTGTAGCATTGTCTCATTTTTCATCTCCTACTGGAGAAGTCTTTGAATCACCACAGCTCAACTCTGATAACCGGTATCCGCTCTCTTTTTTTTAGCGTACCTTGAAAAGTCCTGGTTCAGTCTGTTCTTCGTGTCTGCTCTGACAGAACCAAAAGTCAAGTTCTTTGCGTCGTGAGGTGTGTGGGACCGCTAAAGATACAGGTAGCCTACCCAGTAGACAACATTGAACAATAGGAAAGAGGTGGGAAAGAAGACACGAGAGTATGCATCGAGTTCCAAAATGTCTATATGCACACGGCCCTTTCGCCACGCTCCATCTTTGCACTCTTCGTAGCAGCAGAAGAAACTCTGGCAGTCTTTTCCATCCAGGCACTCGTATACACAGGCATCATCAAACTCCTGCCAGTACATGGAGTTGTTGAGCGTGATAACTGTGGGAGGAGGACCCACATCCAGTACTGAGTAGTTCTGTTGGACATAAAAAACAACATCCTTTTAGAATTTGAAGGACTCTTGTTTAGCAATATCCATCCAAAAAACCTTCAGTGGAGTCCAAAAGAACAACACAAGTTTCACTGAAGTGTATGATTGTGCATCTAATCTATGCCGTGAGCAAAACAAATCCCTTTGAGCGGGCTGTCAATCAAAACATAAGATCATGGTGGCTCCTAAGAAATTCCCATTCACTTGAACTAACAGCGTTCTCTCCAGTGCGCAAGTTAAGTGCAGCATCAGTCTCTCACGGGCAGGTACGATGACCTTAAAATCAGAACATGGTTATCTAAATCCTTCCTATAAACCCTTTAGACCACACATGAAAACTTTCCAACCGTTTCCTCCCACTTATTCCCTGTTATTCATCTCATTATTGTGACATAACTAGCAAAGCATGGTAATTACAGCACTGGAAGATAATCTATGTGAGATCACCTATAGGGTAATATTTGTTTTGTGTAAAATTGCTATGGTAATTATCCGTGCTTCTCAGCAGAGATAAGATCTAATCAAAATGAGTGATCGGCGAAAGAGTGGGAAAATTTCACCTGCGGAGACTGCCGCCGGAGAAACACAATGAATAAAAAAAAAAGTAAGATGTGCTTGCTCAACCATAATTTAGCATCGCATTACACACATAGACAAAGACTAACAACATCAGCCTAATGAAATCATATTTCCATACCATACCATCTTGAGAGATCGTCTATATCAAACACATGGGAAAAGGGACTTCTGCTGTCTGCATATACTGGGTAATAATAATACATCACTGCATTGTTATAAAAGTATAACAATGATAGAGTCTGCCTGAAAACACATTAGCACAGTCTGTCACACTGAATAGGTATATTTCATGTATGTAAAAAGGGGAAAACGAACAAGTTAATGACTTACCTGACATGTCAATACCAGAATACTTGATGGGTGTGAGTAATGCGAGTATATTTGAAGAGTCTCTAAATCCATCTGACGTATTTCTTTAAAATTAGCATTTCTTTCTGGTTACTTTGTATAGGTTTCTACGTAAGTACTGGTACTTCTGATTGGGCTGAGGCTGAAATTTAGCGAGTATTTAATGGACGTATAATATGTGTCATTTTCATTCTTTTTCTGATAGTATAAGTAATATTTAATAACCAAGAAAATGTGACTGGGCATGCATTTACATTTGATTTAAAAAAAGAGAAAAGAAAAAAAAAACTTTGAGGACTTTGCCTCCTCATTTCAGAACACCATCACACACCATATATCTGAGCAATATCACACTTGTAGACGTGAGATATGGCAGTATATCAGCACGGCTGTGATTCGGCCATAGGCCATCGGTAATCACAGCGTGCTGATTTACAGCCATATCTCACGTCTACGAGTGTGATATTGCATTTATACAACAGTTTGACAGCACGAGCGTGTACATACATAAACAAAATAACAACTGAGTGTCTTTAAAAGCCCTCCTTTGTGCAGAACTACTTCTTTCCGCCACAGATTCAAATCTAAGTTTGACAGTTCAACAGCTGAGCCCAAGCCTCAAAAACTTTTGAACTAGTAACGAAGGAACGTTGAGTTGCTTCATTGAAAGCTTATTGTATTACTGTAGTAAAAGCAGTATATTATGCATCTGATACAGCATTCGTTCTTCAGATTGGTCTTTATTTTCACAATAAACATATAAATTAATATTTAATAAACAACAACAACAGCTATCTAAAAGTTGTAAGGCGATTCAGTCAAAGTACAAAGGCAGCGCTCTGATATACAGCACTGAAATTACATAAACATGAGATTTTGTCAAAACTATCTTCTCTGTAACGAATAATAGATTAATAAGACTACTTTACATTTACTAAGAACAAATTATATCTCAGGTGTAACCACTACAGAGCCATCTAAGCCAGTGGTAAATTCGTAAATATCTGGCCAAGGTGAGGCCCTCTGGGGCAGGTTCATGAGCACAGAACGGCAGGTAACGATCTGGAGATCACATGTCCGAAAACGTAGGTGCAAATTTTTCAAGTAGACATTATCTTTATTAACAAACTGCATTCTCGCCTGAAAACCTTTTAAACTCAGTTAAAAAATAAGTTATTTTAAATTGTGATAATATTTCACAATATTAACTGTCAACAGACATGTAAAACATTCTTAAAAATCTTATCTACCCCAAACTTTTAATTACTGCTATGTTCCACTATTGGAACTTTAATGCCTATTGTATCATTCCAATCCCCCTCTCATTTCAAGCCAAAGGACACTGATGCCAAATCAAAATGATTAGCTGACTGCATAAAAAATGGCATTGGAAAATTTCAGTATTCATTTCGATATAAATACTGTACATGAAACTTTTGATAGATGGCTAGAAACTGTTAGAGCAAGAAAATGAAAACATCACTCACATATTGTGTGAATAAGATGCATAGCTTTCCCCTAACTTTGACTGATGCAGAACGTGGTACTCACCGATCTTTTCGTCTTGTTACAGGTTGGTCTGCGAGCACTGTAGGAGTAATAATTGAGTGTGGCGTACTCCATGAGGGCCGCAAAAACAAACAGGAAACAGACAGTGACGAAAAGATCCATTGCTGTGACATACGAGACTCTGGGTAGTGATGTCCGTGCCACCGTGCTGAGAGTTGTCATGGTTAATACTGTTGTTATTCCTGCAAAACCAAAAGAGGATATTAGATGGAATGCATGGTAACAAGGGAAAAGCCTGCTAATGAAAAAAATGAGCTAGATCATTTAAAGTGTATGCTGACATTGTTAACAGCATGTGTGAAATGTAGTCTGATATCTCTGCTGCATACAAAACAGTTATTTTTTTTGGCTCTAAGCAAATTATGTGATTCCTTTTCGCTGAGCAGAGCTGATTAAATTTCATCTCCAGTGCTATGGTTGTTTTTGGACAGGTGTAATACAATAGCTGTGTTCTAAAACCTAGTAAGCTGCCTCACTAGGCTGCCTATCTAGTGTAGCATCCTACCGAAATGAAACCTCATAAGTAACTGACTTGGATTTTAAATTAGAGAATATGAGAAAAACTAGTTGTAACTGAACCATAAATCACCACAAGAGCAAATTCTTATTTTTAACAGAAAGAAAAAAACATCACTATTATATGCCTTTAACTTATTTTTTTTCTTTCAATCTGACACCCATCCAGATGCCAAAGTCATTCTTTTGTATTTGATAGGAACAGAGGCACCTGCAAATTAAAAAGAACGCCACCCACGCAAACACCTAGAATCTGAGAAGCGTGTAGACATTCTTAGCTCCACTCTTGCATGGACATTTAGAGTTGCCTCAGAGAACCAGTGACTGTGCTCCTGTTTTGCAAGGGTTTCTATGGAAACAAGCAAGCTTCATCTATTTCAGACAGAAATTTCGCACTCCATTCCTTTTTCCTCTGCCGTTGCTGGCCACGGTGATTACCTTCACCTGTTAGACTGACTTCCCCTGATACAGTGGCACTTAGTTAAATGACTGCCTGCCTGAGTCAGAAAAACCTGTGAATGAAATATGTGTTTCAAAATGGCTCTTTCCTGAACGGCTCGGTTCCATTTTAGCCTCATTAGTTCTCTCGTCTGTTTTCACGACGGATAAGAAGGACATAACGCTCTGGATGTTGAAATGACTGTAATGCCGGACTTCCTGTACTTTTCAATGATGGTACACAGGCTGTTGGTTTGTGGGTGGGAAGAGCTGAATGATTGTAGTCCTGTTGTCTGTGTTTAGTACTTCTCTGCTCTTCCCCTAATAAATTTCCCTGTTTTTCCATCTTTTCCAACTATTCAAAAGTGAGACGTTTTGAGTCTGAAAAATATGGTAACACTTTTTTTTGATGGTCTCTTTTGAACATTTAGAGTGTTAGTAGACTGTCTGCTTAACATCTGCTAACTCTTTATTGTGATGGTCTCCCAACAGACATTTTACTGACTATAAGTAGATATGTAGGTGCAACATTACTTACAGTCAACAGAATGTGCTAAAGGGACTATCGAAATAAAGTGAAACAAACAAACTAAAAATGAATTAATATATAATAATAATAAATGCATGTATTAGTCATATTATAAGTCATATTATGTTATTTATAATATTACCATACTGTTTATAACACCACTTGGCAAATCAAGATTCCAATGATCACCAAGGCTGCATTTACTTGAATATAGCAAAAACAGTAATATTGTGAAATATTATTACAATAAAATAACTATATTTGAATAAATATTACATTTTAAATTTATATTTTAGTACATTTTAAAATGTAATTTATTCCTTTGATTGAAGTTTTATTCTTTTGGCAAAGTTCAATTTTCCAGCAGTTATTACTCAAGTCTTCAGTCACACATCATGCTTCAACAATTTATTAGAAACAGTAATCTTTTGTAACATTATTAATGTATTCACTGTCAGTTCTGGTCAATTGAATGTGTCTTTGCTAATTAAATCCATTAAATACCTTCACGATCCTAATCTTGAACAGTAGTGTTTATTTATTTCTGTATTTATTTTTTTTAATTTTAAGGCGAAAAAAAGATTAACGTTCTCAGAAATGCGAGTTTATATCACAGTTTTGACTTAATAATTTGCAATTGTGTGACATAAAATCATAATTGCAAAAAAAAACCTCACAATTTAAAAAAAAAGTTAAATCGCAATACATAAACAATTCTGAGAAAAAGTCAGAATTATGAGTTTATATCTCAATTCTGACTTTATAACTCGCAGTTGTGAGCTTACATTGCAATTCTGAGAAAAAAGTCAGATTTGTGAGTTTGTATCTTGCAATTCTGACTTCATTTCTCAGAATTGAGTTATATCTAGCAATTCTGACTTTATAACTCAGTTATGAGCTTATATCGCAATTCTGAGAAAAAGTCAGATTTGCAAGTTTATGTCTTGCAATTCTGAGAAAAAAGTCAGAATTATGAGTTTATATCTCACAATTCTGACTTTATAACTCGCAGTTGTGATCTTATATTGCAATTCTGAGAAAAAATCAGATTTGTGAGTTTGTATCTTGCAATTCTGACTTTATAACTCAGTTATGAGCTTACATCGCAATTCTGAGAAAAAGTCAGATTTGCAAGTTTATGTCTTGCAATTCTGAGAAAAAAGTCAGAATTGTGAGTTTATATCTCACAATTCTGAAAAAAAAAATCTGATTCGTGAGTTTGTATCTTGCAATTCTGACTTTATTTCTCAGAATTTAGTTTATATCTAGCAATTCTGACTTTATAACTCGCAGTTGTGAGTTTATATCACAATTCTGAGAAAAAAAAGTCAGATTTGCGAGTTTATTTCTTGCAATTCTGACTTTATAACTCGCAATTGCTAGTTTGTCACGCAATTCTGAGAAAAAATGTCAGATTCGCGAGTTTATATGTGACTATAACTTGCAGTTGCGAGTTTATATCTCACAGTTCTGAGAAAAAACGTTAGCTTGTATCTCTCAGTAATATACAACAATAAGCAAATAGACTTTTTTTTTTTTTTTTTTTAAATGGGCATGCTACTGCCTCTATGCTCAAAGCGGGGAACGTAGACGAAAGTGACTGCCTAAACCTGCACATCACTGTGACACTAAGACCTCTGGGAAAAATTTGAACAATGATTGCACCCAACATCAGAGCCTGACCTCACTGATGCTCTCATGTCTGAACGGGAGCAAATCCCAGCAGCCATGTTCCAACATATTGGAAAGTCTTCCCAGCAGAGAGGAAGTTGTTACAGCAGAAAAGGGAGGCTTTTTTTGAAAAAAAGCACATATGAGTGTACTGTCTGGGTGCCCACACACATTTTATACATGTATTTGACTATAAACAAAAACAGTTTGCATTTACCACATGAAATTCATTTTCAGGTTAAGCAACAAAAAGTTGCTCAAGTCTTCAAAGACTGAGTGACCACCCTATATTTGACCCCTTGCTATTCTTCTGGGTTCTATCTTGGTCACATCCTTTTCTAACCTGACATTTCCAAGGCAGTGAGCCCAAGCCCTCTCTCTCTTCCACATTTTATCTCGACTGCCTTTCTCTCTGGACTTCATCGATCAACTGGACGCCTGTAAAGCAAATCTCTACTTTTTCTCCTACTCCCTTTTTTCCACTGAAGGTGTAATGACTTCTTTTGTCAGACAGATTAATTGCATTCATCCCTCTTTTTCTTCGCAGAGTATGTTGCCAGTTTATTTCTTTTCTTCCAAACATAGATTGTGCAGAGCTTTGACCCTTTTTCACAGTTTTCTTAGCATTTAGCCATAGGATCGGTGTAGATAACCAATTTATGTCAATCTAGGATCCTGTTTTTTGACCGTCACTGATCTTGCTTGTTAGCTAGAGAACACTCAGTGGGAACAGCATCTCCGGCCACAGTGATCTGCGGTGTGTTCAGAGGTAAATCGAACAAGACAGACTAAGAGTGGCAAGCTAATCAAGATACATCATGAGACAGATTAAAAGCCTTTCTAAATTATGTTTCGTGATACTTTACACGCGGACCTGTCATTGAACAATTTGTGGATAAATGAAAAGAAATAACATGGTCGAAACAAAGCCACTCAAATAAAATAAAACTACAGGCATAACTAAAGTTAGCTGAAAAAAAAGATGAAAATGAAACAAGAAAATTACCTTGACAAAAGTGACATTTACCAGGACAGGACATGGACTTAATCAAAGCAGGAAACTATAAAGAAATGAGTAAAGCCAACAAAAAAGCAGATGAAGCGCTTTCATGAAACATGAAAGAATGTGAACAAATACACACAGTTAAAAGAAAACAGATTTTCCTTTTAGAAAAAGGCATATGTAATAAAATATAAAGACAAATACTTTACTTTAACTGTCTTTCATCCCCATAATACGTGAATTTGGTTAATAAATAAAACAAAATGAAAATTTGCTCACCCCCAGGCCATCCAAGATGCAAATGAGTTTGTCTCTAATTCAGTAAAAAAGATTTGGAGAAATTTAACATTGCTCAGCAATGTATCCTTGGCAGTGAATGGGTGCCGTCAGAATGAGAGTTTAAACAGCTGATAAAAACATTTAAAAGTTTTTTATTACTTGTATTTTAATTAGAGGCATAGTTCTGAAATTATTAAAAAAAAAACTTATTGATGGATTTATTACAAACACAGAGCTTTTTGCTTCACAAGATGGTAACTGATAATTGAGTTGTTTGGATTACTTGTGGATTATCGTGATATTTTATCAGCTGCTTGGACTTCCATTCAGAGCAGATGATTCACTGATTAACGAGTGATGTAATGCTAAATTTATTCCAAATTCTAAATCGGTTTCCAATGAAGTAAATAACTCATCTTAGATGTTCTAAGAGTGAGTGCATTTTTATTTTTGGGTGAACTGTTCCTTTAAATATCACAAACAGTGTCTTTAATACTGCTTATTGACAAAGAAACCCAAACATCAAGTTGCACATCAATGAATCCCACAAGAATCAGGTATCAGTATTTATTGCATGTACCTAGTGCTGTTCTGGCTGGAGTTGCATCCTTTTTGATCCAAAAGGAGACCCAAGAGAGAACCACAGTAAGTATGCAGGGGATGTAGGTCTGAATTGTGAAATATCCCATTCGTCTGCTTAGGTCAAAATATACAGTCATCACCACATAGTCACCTGGAAAGAAAAAAAAGGTTGCAGATGAAACGTGTGTGCATGAGTATTACTCTCTCTCTCTTTTTTTTAAATAATTAAATTAAAGAAAGAAAAAACAATGTAATTTTAAACAATGGTTTAGAATGACTAAACTTTAAGTATACATGTATTGACAAACTGAGGTAGTTCTTCGGAAATGCGAAGGTCATATTGCCTTTATATTTCCTTTGAAAAGCCCTCCTGTCTGTTTTCATTATTGTATTTTTGTAAGAGGCTGGCCATAACCTTGAAAATATCCTGGCATTCACTCTGATTTAATCACAATGTTTCAGAAATTTTCTCCCTTGTTTACTGACACCAGATTTCAAGGCTATTTTTAAGTGCTCAGATGAAATAGTAGGGACATATCTACAAAGTGTAGAACAATGCTAAATGCAACAGTTCAACAGCAGAGCTACGCTATTAGCGATGCTAATATACAATATGGCTACTCTTGTGCTCGAGTTTTAAAATGTTTGAAGCAAACTTGCTTTTTTCGTGTTGCACGGATATTGTGAACTTTGTCTTTTAGTCATTATTACTGTTTTGTCTGGAGGCCTAAACAAAACCTTTTCACTTTTCATTGTAGCCTACAGAAGTTTTTTTCCTTCATACAGTGATAAACAGGTCTCTATCCATTTTCACAGGCTGGGAATAAACTGTGTGAAATGATACAAAAAAAAAAAAAAAAAAAAAAAAAAACTGTACTATGTCTTTTGATCTTTTCCCACATATTGCAAATTACATTTTCCATGCTNATTTTCACAGGCTGGGAATAAACTGTGTGAAATGATACAAAAAAAAAAAAAAAAAAAAAAAAAAAACTGTACTATGTCTTTTGATCTTTTCCCACATATTGCAAATTACATTTTCCATGCTGTGCTGCAGTTCTCACATACTGTATAGACCTCTCCTACTGCTAAACTGAAAATTGATAGCCATGTTACAACATGCCCAAATCAGCTTTTCTAGGTCGTAGTTCATGCTTTCATGGGAATAGGGTATCTAACATTCATATGTTAATATTATCTGTATCTTAAAGTTTATTGAAGCTCTCTCTCTGAAAATATGAAACATTACTACGTAACTTTGATTTAATACAACTTCAATATAGCATTGATTTGCATCAAAAAAAATCTACCATCCTATCTGCTATTTGAATATGAGGACATAAAATTTCTAGTGCAGTCCATCGACCGTGTTCACACTAAGAGTTACTAAGCCCTGGGAAAATGTCATCCAATAGTCCATGTACAATAATGCTTTAACTGAAGTGACATTTCAACTACTTACAATCCTCTGACCCAGAGTTTTCAATCTTAATGGGGGTCCATTAAGATACTGCAGGGGGTAACATATTAGAAAAACTCTATATAAATTTCAATAAATATACTGCTTCAGTTGATCTGGACGCTTCTAGAGCATAAAACCATCATTAAACAAATACAAATGTCTTCCTGCCACAAAACAGAATGCTGCAATAAATCCAGGACATTAAAAAGAATACAAAGGTAGTTGCTTGAGAAAATAGGTCAGGGCTTGTTTAACATAATTTAGTAATGTAAATTAAAGGAAGCATTTTTATTTGTTGCTGCGTTAAAAAAGTTCTGCCTTAAAACTTCAAAATGTATTAGCCCCAAAATGTATTAACATTACTAACAGTAGCTTCTCTGTTCTTTCTGTATTCTATTTTATTTCTCCTTGTTTATTATAGAATTAACAAAAAGCAAAAATAGTCTCCACAACATATCAAGCAGCATATAATATCTGAAGGATCATGCGACATTGAATACAGCTAAAGATTCAACTTTGCCATAACATAAATGACACTTTTAAATATATTTAAATACAAAATGGTTATTGTACAGTAAATTGCAATAATTGAGCATAAGAGACTTTTTTTCAAAAACATTACCGACCCCAAACTTTTGAATCTTCTAACAATTCTCTTTATCAGTAGCCAATACATAATCATGCTTTATTCATAATCAAACTCTTATTAGATCCAATTAATAGAGCGAAAAAGCAATTACCTGCTGTTGTCTTAATTATGTCTGTGGTGTTTCTCAGGCCCATGAAGTCAAACTGGTAAAGTCTCCATGACTTCTGATCAGCCGCCTGCACCGAGTTCTTCCTCCACTTGTAAATCATTTCATCTCGTGGGTATCCATCTGTAATTACACAGAGCATAAGCCAGTGACCCCTAGCGCCCCCTTCACTTATGATGGATGCCTGAGTGCAGCCCGGTGTCAGGCATCGAACTGCAGCATTTGTCTCTAGCCCAGAGCATGCTAATAAAACGCACATCACAGGCACAAGGAAGACAAAGGCAGAGAGAGAGAACAAGTAAATGAGAAGTTTGGTTCGATTATACACAGCATCCATCTTGATGCTGACACCCAACCCTGAGATGTATGCCTCTCGCGTACAACCTGTGGCCCAGAAAAGAGATTTGAAACAGCGGTCTCTTGAGCCTTCGCAACTTTAATCTTAGAAATGATCGCTGATGCTGCTCCTGCATTGATTATCCGTGTCTCATAAGTACTGCTAAGTGGATGATATTGCACACTCTTTTTCAAATTCTGCCTTAAAGGGGTAGTTCACCCAGACATGAAAATTCTGTCATCATTTACTCATCCTCATGTCATTGCGAAACATTACGACTTACTTTCACAAAAAGATAACTTCTGAAGCCTGATTTTTTTTTTTTGCTTTAAACATTTTTATTATTTTTCATGAGTTCGCCTGCCCATCCAGTCCTGATGGGCAATGGTAAACAAACTTGGCTTGCTGTCCTTGATTGAGGCTCGAACCCGAGGCTCGGCTTGAGCGCAGAGTTCGAACCCCCCCCCAATGTGATATTACCTAGAGGGAGAATAACAGAAACAGAGGAGGAGAAGGGGAGGTGGAGGGATACCAGAAGAATGGAGGCTGGGACGGTGCAATGAGAGCTGCTTATATAGGCTTGTAATGATGATTGACAGGACTGAATGATTAGGCTCCTCCCGAACCTACGTTTGGAACTTCATGAAATTTCAACAGAGTCACTTGTAATTACACACGAAGTAGAAGGCAATAAAAAGGTATAATAAAAAACGAACAGAAAAGAAAAGCCGACTTTCGCATTTTACTTGGCAGAGACTTCCAGCAATAAGTCCGCTAAATAACAGAGACTTCAACAAAACAAAAGGCTTAACGCCTCGGAATTATTATTCCGCATTTACTTATCTGTGCCAAACTGTTCGATTGCAAATATCCATGCTTCGTTCGCGTCCTTCACTATAAGTCACCCGCAGCTTTGCTGGATACAGAATGCCAAACTTCACACCGGGTTTGTCCCGAAGGATCTGTCTCACTCTGGCAAAAGCCGCCTGACGTTTGACCACAGCCGAAGGATAGTCTCTGAAGATCTGAATGGAGCGACCACTAAAGGTTAACTTTCTCTGTGATGACACTTGATTTTTTCCATGGTATGGCCATGGTGTATCCGTGCGATGAGTTGCCGCAGCGGGTCACTGTCCTCAGGCCTGGAAGGAAGAGCTCGGTGCACGCGATCCAAGACAGGCAGCTTATCCAATCCAAGCACCTCCATGAGCAGTTTAGCTACAAACTCTCTAGCACCTTGACCATTTTCCATTCCCTCTCAGATTCCCGCGATTCTTATATTTTGCCTCTTAGAGCGGCCTTCTAGATCGATGCATTTCTCCGTTAATTGTGACACCTGATCGGACAGACTTTTAACTTGAGCTTGTAATTTCGTAACCGCATCTGCCGAGGCCGTAGCGTTCTGTTTTCCAGCGTAGCTATCTCTCATTTCAAACTTTCTTTAATATCAGTTTTAACCTTGCCTATCTCCACTCGGAGAGATTCAATTGCAAGCAGCACCGTGTCATTTGCTGTTGAGCTGGCCTCGTCTTCCAGCATTCCCGCGGTCTCGGTCAAACCTTCTCCCTCAGCGACATCTTTCTTTACTGGTTTCTTCGGCGGCATTTCTACACAAGCAAATTGCAATCGATGTTGAACGCAACACTAAAAAGGATTGCAAAACCCTGAAGCCTGATTTTAAAGGCACAATGTGTATGATTTTTTTTTTTTTAAATATCCAAAAACCACTAGACCAGTGGTTTTATTATAGATGCAGTGATTTTATTGTGTAGAGGCAGAGTTAATATCATTGTGCCTTCTGCACCCATGGTAGGGCAGCAAAGTTCCTTGATTATTACGCCGAAATGAGAGTATAGTTTCTAGCCAAAATCAACCTAGAAAATCGCAACTTTTAATTTTTCGTCCGTCTGAATGGATTCCAAAACGGTAAAACTCAACTGACAACTCAACTGACATTCATCTAAAAGCCGTATGACCAGAGGCAAATTAAAACGCATAAATCAATGCATCAACTTGCAGTGTAAGGCTTGTCACCTTCCGCTGACAACTACACTCGTTCCTGTTGCGTGTCCTCAGTCTGGCAACCCACATGATCATTGAGTCTGAAGAGGAAGGGGCAGGAGAAACAACGCTCTGCAATATTCAGATTCAGAATTCACCAAGAATGACAGCTACAAACATAACTACCTTTGTTCCTTAGGAATCAGTGCCATGTTTATTGTAATTGAATGGCAAAGAGTGACCGAAACAATTCACACAGTTTTGGAAAGATATGAAGGTGAGTAAATAATAACAGAATTTTCATTTTGGACGAACTGTTCCTTTAAAGGGTTAATTCACCCAAAAAATGATAATTCTGTCATTAATTACTCAACCTCATCCTGTAACACCTTTGTTCATTTTCAGAACACAAATTAAGATATTTTTGATGAGTTGCGTTGCTGTCTATGCAGGGTCAGAAAGCTTTCGGATTTCATCAAAAATATATTAATTTGTTTTTAGAAAATGAAAAAAGGTATTTCGGGTTGGAACGACATGAGGGTGAATAATTAATGACAGAATTTTCATTTAGGGTGAACTGTCACTTTAAGCTGCTAGAGTGCTGGTGTTGAAGCCACTTATGTTGTACAATGTCCAAGAACAGTAAGAGCTAAAGAGTTTCTGTAATTTCTTCGAGACTGTTCTTTGATAAGTGAGTGGACGCACTTCATCCAGACACTGTGATTAATAAAACAGCACAATTAGATTTAAACACAAATACATATTAAATACACACAATGGCCTGGGCTGTTAGATGGTAATCAAGCCTAATAGCCATCTGAGGTAATTGTCATTCTCTTAACAGTTAAGCACACTAACTGTGGAAAAAGATAAAAGATGTTTTTTGATTAATTGAATTTCATTACAATTCTCCTTGGTCTTTGCAGAGAGCATTTAAGTAGCAATAAAGATGTTCTTGACCACAAACAGTTGACATTTTACACCAGTGAATAACACAATCACATACATTTTTGAGCCTTTTCACCTGTTTGATATTGTTAAAACATTTATGGACCAAATAATTGATTATTATTTTTATTAAACTATCTTCTTTTTATTTCCTTTTCTTTTTTTTGGGGTGGCTGGGGTGGTGAACTATCCTTTCTGGTTGCATGTGCAGAGTTAATGGTAACACTTTACAATACGGGTGCACAAATATGCATTAATTCATGCTTAACTAATGCAGAGATAATCATATATAACTCATGAAGAACTAAACCATTTATTAATAATTACTTCATCAGCAACAAATGAACATTCTGTATGATTCATAGATTAAGTAATCAATTAATTGTTATTATTTAAATGTGTCATAATGTATTAATTACCTAATAACTTATTTTATTAACTAACAGTGTAAATTCATGTGGTAATAACCACAATGGGTTGAAGCCACACATTTCATCTTCCACTTGTCTGCTTTAATTAATCATTAGCTAATGATTTGCAAAGACATCATTATGTTATGACTTTATTTGTTGAGGCACAGAACTATTAACTAATTGTTAAGTAATATGTCATTGTGGTTATAGATTTAGAATTAGTTAGTTAGTGTGCCTTAACAAGTAAAGTCATAATATAATGATATCTTTGCAAATCATTTGGTAATGATTAATTAAAGCAGATTGAAAGTTGAAATACATGGCTCCAACTCGTTGAGGCACATGACTAACTAACTAGTTCTATATCCATAACCACAATTACTTAACAATTAGCTTAGTTAATAGTTCTGTGCCTCAGCAAGTAAAGTCACAACATAATGATACATTTGCAAATCATTAACTAATGAGTATTTAAAGCAGACAACTGGAAGTTGAAGTACATAGCTTTGACCACTGTGGTAATTAACATGAATTTATATCATTAGTTAATAAATAAGTCTTTAGGGAATTAATACATTATGACACATTTAACTAATAACAATTTATTGATTACTTAATCTATGAATCATAGTTGCTGATGTAGTAATCATTAATAAATGTTCTAGTTCTTCATGAATTATACATTAACTCGTGATTATCTGTGCATTAATTAAGCATGAATTAATGCATATTTGTGCACACGTATTGTAAAGTGTTACCGACTTAATTTATTCTATTCTGAATTGAATATGAAATGAAAAATCACTTGAACTCACGAGAGTGTGTCATTTTCTATCTAAACTGTGCTATACTACTGTGTATTTTGGGGAAAAGGTTAATTTAGCTACAGCCAGCGTGACTTAAACACCTGTTAGGCGTCCATTAAATTCACAATCCTATTAATTGGCAAGAGCAAGAATGATAACCAGTAGAGATGTATAAGGTTAGAGGAAATGAAAAAAGCACTTTATTAATTGCCACAGAAATAAGCTGAAAAATCCCCATCCTCACCCTGGGTAAATCCCGTTGTGCCATCCCTGTGAACTGTGAGAAATAATTAGTAGTGTATTGTATAGAGTTTACAACTTCTTGGCTCAATCAGCCATAAAGAGGTTGCAAAGGATCAGCAAAATAGTTTCAATTAAAATTCTGTGTACGCAATAGTAAAATAGATGCAGCCTCCATATATATTTATTTTAAGGGTACCAGAGGAGCAGAGCTGAAATTGTATCATTGATTGAGTGTATGAATGTATCAAACAGAATGATTTTCTTTATCTTACATTTGATATTATAGTTTGGTAGAATAGCACAGTTAAAATCTGCTTCAGTTTTTCATTTTAAGATTAGATATATACATGCGTATAGAATATATACACAACCTCTGTCAAACTCGAAACACCTTGCTAATGAAACCACTCAATCATAATGTTGAACTTCTTGTTCCTCAGACATTATAAAATTATCCAGCTGTGTCCAGCTTGATGCCATACTTCTGTTCTCTTTACTGTACATCATATTCAGTTCATTAGGTGGAAGTGGAGATCTCTTTATGTTTCCTTTGATAATTATGCATGGGCAGTGTCAACGATACACTCCTGCTCCATTTCATCCCAACAGTTGCCCTACCTTGTCTCTGTCTCCCCCATTTGCATTGTCCTTGGTTCATTATTGTATAACCCTTAGGTCATGATAGGCTAAAAGGTACAAGCAAATTCCACTTAATCAGAGGAAAAAATAGTCATCGCCATGGGAACCAGAAGACCATCCGTTGGCTTCAGTGGGTGAAGGAAGGGGTGCTGATGAATCACAGCATGCAAGACCTTCCCGTGATGGTGGAAAGAACGACAGCGGGAGGAAGACTGTGATTTAAACCTAATAGGGTGTGTGGAGAATGCCTTGGTAGCACAACAAATAACTTTGTAATTTCATCATTCATCAACAAAGGAGGTTACTATTGATTTGTGGAGGACTAAATGCAAGCCATACATTTCAGTTTATACATCCTGCCTTGTCCGCAACACTGGATGAGAATGCCACTGTTAGGTGGGCAAAAAAGATTTATAGCTTATCTTATGACCTGCAGAAATACAATCAAATAAGAAAAGAATTAACAGATTGATCTTTGTTTAAAATTTAATGATTTTGCACGCACATACACACAAATACTGCTTATGTACTTCCACTTTCAAGCCTTCTATAGAAGGTTTTTGTATTTAGTAACTGAACGTTACTATAAAAAAATAAATCAAAATAAAATCAAAATACATGGGAAAAAGGATGAGGTGCTTTATCATGATTTTATCTGTGCAGGACTAGAGCACAATACTAATACCCTCAATGCAGAGCTGGCTGGTTTGCTTTCGTGCCTGAAACCAGAGAGGATATGAAGACTGTCAGACCTTGAATGGACACCTATTTTCCCAAAATAACGGACAGTTTCAGAAACAACTGACATACATATACACACTACCGTTCAAAAGATTTAGTAATGTTTTTGAAAGAAGTCTCTTCTGCTTACCAAGGCTGTACTTATTTGATCAATAATGCAGTAAAAACAGTAATATTGTAAAATATTTCAAAATATTAAAATGTACTTTAAAATACATTTAAAATAAATATTAAATAAAATGTCAAATAAATTTTTAAAAATATTTTAAATTGTAAAATATTCATGTGATGACAAAGCTGAATTTTTAGCAGTCACTACTCAAGTTATCAGTGATCACATTATTTTTGTGGAAATTGTGAATATTTCATGAACAGAAAGTTCAAAAGAACAGCTTTTATTCGAAATACAAATGTTTCATAAAAATCACAAGGTCTTTACCCGTACATTTAATCATTTAATGTGTAATCGCTTGCACAAAAATTAAGTAGCAATTATAAACTGTTTTCAACATTCATGCTGAAAATGTACCTTTCTATCACAGAAATAAATAACATTTAATTATTAAATGTAATAAAATAGAACAGTTTTTTTTCCACAGTATTACTGTATTTTTCATCAAATAAATGCAGTCTTGGTAAGTGTAAACAAACAAACAAAACAAAAAATATTTTAGGTTTCAGTTTTATATTGGTTTTAGAGTCATGAGGTCAGCATATGATATTAATAATACGGTAACACTTTACAATAAGGTGTCATTTGTTTACATTAGTTAATGTATTGACTAAAATGAATGAGCAATGAACAATACATTTATTACACTATTTGTGACACTAGACCACAAAACATCATAAGGGTTAATTTTTCAAAATTGACATAATAAGCTGAATAAATAAGCTTTCCATTGATGTATGGTTTGTTAGGACAACAGTTGGCTGAGATACAACTATTTGAAAATCTGAAATCTGAGAGTGCAAAAAAAATCTAAATATTGAGAAAATCGCCTTTAACGTTGTCCAAATGAAGTTCTTAGCAATGCATATCACTAATTAAAACTTAAGTTTTGATATTTACGGTAGGAAATTTAAAATATCTTCATGGAAAATGATCTATACTGAATTACATAATGATTTTTGGCATAAAAGAAAAATCGATAATTTTGACCCATACAATGTATTTTTGGCTATTGCTACAAATATACCTGTGCTACTTAAGACTAGTTTTGTGGTCCAGGGTTTCATTTATTCATCTTTGTTAATGTTAGTTAATAAAAATACACTCATTCATTCTTTGTTCATGATTGTTCACAGTGCATTAACTATTGTTAGCAAACACAACTTGTGATTGGAATAATGCATTAGTAAATGCTGTAAAGTATTGTTTATTCTTAGTTAACTAATGTTAACCTTATTGTAAAGTGTTACCAGTGAACCTAATATGGTAAAATGACAAAGATATATAAAAAGAGAAAATTGCATAAAACAATATACTTATATACTTATAACTTATGCCCTCATTGTGTCAATTTTTGAGATATTAATAATTTTCAACCAAGGGTTCTGTCTTTATGAAAAGCAGCTCCAAATACAATTTAAAAAAATCTGCATGAGCTGTATCTTTTGTTATTTGAAGAGCTAGTGGGGGGGAGAAGAGAAATACAGCAATGAAAATAATCTTGAGCGACACCATTGATACAGAGATGTGGGGAATCATCTAGCAGAGTGGAGCTTTATATTTCACAGACAAAAGCAGAGCGAGTAAATTCTTTAGTCACACATTTTTAAAGCAGATTGCAAAATCATCTCCTCCTCACTCAATAATCAGGACAGCTAGAAAACATTAGCATGAATATGCACAGACACAAAGTCACATTCAGACCAGCTGAAACATGGGTAAAACAATGGCTTTAGTCAGGGTTGGTGTGACGGATTTGGCCTGAAGTACTAAAGAAGAAAATGAATATGATGGTGACTGAGGATGAATGAGTAGGGAGTGTTTTAGACCTGCTAAAAATTGAGTGTCACAGATGGGTTTCAGTGTAGCTGTGGGCCATGCAGGGGATACAAATAGAGTAGAGCTATAAAAATATGCTCAGGCAAGGAAAAACAGCAAAAAGAGTAAACATTCAAAAAAAAGAACGATTGACAGCTTTGAGGCCATAGACAGCTGATCACAACCAACTCAGTCACTCAGTTCAAACCTCTACAAAAAAACAAAGGCCATTATGCGAAGCCATCTGATGCAAATGAATCACAAAAGCACCCTGGCTGCAAAAGATGTAATCTTAATACCAGCTTGGCTGCAGAAACTAGTGCGACTACAATATATAATGTTAATAAAACGTTCTGCTCTAAAGTGAATCACTGAATAATTCATTCTATCAATACCTTCAAACACGCTGATTCAATCAGTAACAATTCAAGTGACTTGCATGTGATTCTGAATTCACCAACACACATTTTGAGTGAGTCATTGAATCATTTACTCAACTGTTTCATTCAAAAATTATGATTTGTACTTATGCCAATAGCTTTGTGGGCAGTGCAGTGACATATAATGCTGATGCACTATGGGCGTCCCGAGTGCGAGCTGTGGTTTGTGGAACTTTCCCGATCCTGATAACCACCCCCCTCCTCCCCCACCTCACCCCACAACTTTGTTTCCTCTCACTATTCACTGTCCTATCAAAACAGAAGCAAAATAAATCTTTAAAAAAACATTGATTCATTCTGGAATAAAACACTGCCTACTGTGTAGGAGCTACAATTGTGCTGCAGCTTTGTTTGGGACTATTGTAGTCAAAGTAACATTGAGTCTAAAATGTAAGTTACTTAATATTCTTGTTCATTTAACTTGTGTAAAAGCAATATCACAATCACAATAAGACACAGTAAGTTTGTTTGGAATAATGATGCTGCCCAAAGTTTGAGTTTAACAGTGCATTGCACAAGAGGAAAATTAGGTGGGAAGATGTTGTTGAGAAGCCCAAGAAATTTCCGTGCTTATTTAGATGGTAAGCTGAGGTAAACATTTTACATTGTGGATGGTTATTTTTTCTATGGTAATATGTCATTTCAAACACTTTTTATTCAGCCTTTTTTGACTGTGGAATATATTGTTAATGTTTATCTGCATTAAACAATAAATTCAAATGACTTCATGCTCTCGGTTGTCTGAAAAAGCATGACCACACTAAAAACACTGACCTGTTTAAATCTATTCCTCACAATTGACTTTCAGCCGAAATATTTGTGTAGTCTTGGCTCAGAAAACCTGATATATTGAACTGAGGTGAAAGAACAGATTCAATGGGTTGCCCCAGGGCTCTGAAAAGCAGCCAGGACCCATGATCTGCAACCCAGTGGATGTCTATGCAACATTGAATGCTTCTATCCCTCTTTGGTACTAGACCACTGAACTGCACCATTTGCTTTGGATGGATTAAATAACTCTTGGAGACTTCATCACATCCAACACCTCTTTAAGCACTGGGGATTTCTCTCTGGGATTTCAGTTAATGGTACAGCACTTTCCTTCAGCACTTTGTCATGCCCCACCAGACTTGCGAACCCTGACTATGTGGGTCTGTTGCCAGACTGGCTTGCATAAGAACTGAGTTTGTGCCAAGGTTCTCATTAGATGAGTTTGATAAGGGATTAAAATCTCAGTGGTGGTTCATAACTTTTTAAAGACTTCAAGTGTTCCATGCTATTTTCCAAGCCATTTACTGTACATGTTTCTGTAAGTAACATAATCAGGATCTGTTGACCTGGTTCAAAGGAGTTAGATCTTAAAGAGATAGTTCACCCAAAAAATAAAAATAATCCCATGATTTACTCACCCTCAAGCCATCCTAGGTGTATATGACTTTCTTCTTTCAGAAAAATACAATCAGAGTTATGTTAAAAAATGTCCTGGGTCTTCCAAGCTTTATAAAGGCAGTGAATGGGTGTTGAGAGATTTTTATAGTCTAATAAAGTCCATCCATCCATCATAATGAGATCTGAGGGGTTAATAAAGGCCTTCTGAAGTGATTTGATGTGTTTGTTTAAGAAAAATATCCATATTTAAAACTTAAAAACCATAATCTATAGTTTCCGCAAGAGTGGCGTTCCAGTGGATGACATACTTTGTGGGTGAAGAAAATCACAAAATGACATAAAATGACATAACCTAACATAATTAGGTTATGCACAACATCATACAAGAAAATCATGTAAGTTTGGAAAGGCATTTTTGGGTGAACTATAAATTTAAACCAATATTTGGCAACCTGACTACTGGTTTGTGCTTTTATTGAGGGTTGGGCATTCATTTCACCAACTTTTGTTGTTCGTAATATACCTTTTTACGTGTTAACATGATCTTCTTAGTTCTGCTTGAGGACATGTTTTCACTTCGTGGCAATACTTAATCATTAATCCTCACCAACTCCTCTGGCATTGAGGTATTAAGAGATCAGCATGTGCTCCTTTAGTGCCTGCTGAAGGAAAGAGCTATTGCAGACAGAAGAGGTGCATGATCAAAAGGTAATCACTGCAGTCCCTATCATCATTTAAAAATTCCCACTTTATTTAATGAACTGATTCTGTCCTAGATCAGCACTATAATTGGTGTCTGAGTGTTTCGTTCAATCTTAAACGTAACATCCTCCCTTTGTTCAACTCACAATATTACTGATTGCCTTTTTAATCAAAGCTTGGGAACAGGGCAGTGTTCGTTTATTTTTAGTCAAATATTCCACATTATACACAATTTTCATTTGAAACTTTCAGCTACTTAAACTTTTTGTCACCTTTTTTTGTTTGCAAGCCTTTGATGATGCCATAACTGAAAAAAAAAAGATAATGGGCAGGTTCTCTAATTTCACAGAACTTTTAAGTTTGGATTATGACAGTGATTTGATCCTGCAAATTGCTTGCGAGACCATTAAACAGAATGAGAAAAGATGTTTTGAAAACGTATTACAACATTTGAAACGTTGAAACTATAGAGATGTAACCACAAGTGTGTTGCAGACGATAAAAGAGTGAAGAGAGAACAAAACAAATGATTCGAAGAATAGGAACAAGCAGAGAATTTTCTAATACTGACAAAAAAGACAGGTTTATTATGATTTATGTGCTGCACAGCTGAAGCAAAAGCTACTAAATAAGCTGCCAATCAATTACGATTTTGGAAATTATTAGAGTTGTTTCACATTGAATGTCTTGTGAATTGCATTTTTGCATATCGCTTAGTCACTTCGTAATTTCCAAATCTCTTTGTCATTTTGTGCCACTTCTCGCTTCTTCTTATTGTGAACATTAATGTGAGCAAATTATTCTCAGGAAGCTTCTGAGTTAATAACCCCAACATCCGCCTAGATCTGTTTTTGACCATCCTTTGAAAATGACCAATAAATGTTCCGGCATGTCTGAGCAGAAGTGCCATCAGAGCATGAGAGCGTTCATAACCGCCTCTATGCAGAATAAAAAGGCTTTGATGGAAATGGTAATGTCTTCCCCTCCAAGCGAATCCATGAAGGGGAGTCAAAGCAATTCGATGAGTTAATGGCACTAAGGTGATTCTGTGCGGAAGGAAAAGCAGCTCCCATCGGTTAGGGCCACAAAAGGTGGTTTTTGAAGGAACTGCAGGCACACGCAGCACTTTTCCATCTTTTAAATGAGTCTGAACACTCCATCCATCTTCATTACAGACTGTACAGGGTTTCATGACCGATGACTTTTCATCAGGTCTCCGAACGGTATTTAGGTCATATATTGCTTGATGGATTTGATGCATGTTGCAGGACCACAACCAGGTATTGCTTCATCTGAATTATGTGCCTTTATAATGTCCATTATAGTATGGCAGCTGTGTAAATATCTGTTCTGCCCTTTGTTTATTTTTCCAATACAATGTAAATCATTGTTGTGACAGCATATTGTTGCAGATGTCACTTTTTTAAAATATCTGCACAATACAATTCATCCATTTTTTAATCGGAAGTGAAGCAGTCAGTCAAGTTTACATTATTTAGTTGGCGCAGATAGCCTTGTGGGCAGTGCGGCGACAAATGGTGCAGTTGTGTCTCGGGTGTCCAGAGATCAAATCCCGCATTGTGGACATTTTCCAGAAAAAATATGTTTTTTGAGGAAAACATTTCAGGATTTTTCTCCATATAATGGACTGTTATGGTGGCCCGAGTTTGAACTTCCAAAATGCAGTTTAAATGCGGCTTCAACTGATCTCATGCCGTTGTAAATGTTCCCAGCCGAGGAAGAAGGGTCTTATCTAGCGAAACGATTTGTAATTTCCTTAAAAATAATACAATTAAATTATTCTTTTTAATCTCAAACGCTCGACTTGTCTAACTCTCCCTGAACTAAAAAAGTATTTAAATTTTTTTGTTTTAATGAAAATAACTATTATCGATCGTTTCGCTAGATAAGACCCTTCTTCCTCGGCTGGGATTGTTTACAACCGCATTTGGGATTGTTTGAAGCCGCTTTTAAACTGCATTTTGGAAGTTCAAACTCGGGGCACCATAGCAATACACTATATGGAGAAAAATGCTGAAATGCTGTCCTCTAAAAAACATGATTTCTTTACGACTGAAGAAAGAAAGACATGAACATCTTGGATGACAAGGGGGTGAGTACATTATCTGTAAAATATTCGAAACATTTTTTTACATTACACTATTTACACATTTATGAGCACGTAACCAAACCCCTGCCCCTAAACCTAACCATTTGTCAATATGAAACACAGGTAGATAACAGGCAGATATAACTACAGTCACAATTTATTTAAAACGTGTTAATATTCCAAGTCTTCTGAGGCCAAACGCCATTACGTCATCTTTGGTTGTGAAATGCCATTGGCTTTTGTGTGTCTCGTGACCGATTGCGACACGCTAAACAAGTTCGGGAGTATCTTTCTGAATGTGATATGTGTGGGAGCGAGATCATTTTCGGCTATTAAAACCTTATGATTTATTCTGTTCTTCGCATAGAGATATCAGAGGACTTGGAATGCAATGTGACTTGTTTGTAATACTTTTATACTGCTTTTTATAGTCAGTTTTTGCAATAAATACCTCTCACTGTACTTTTATTTGCCTGTTGCATGTTTTACATTGTTCAGAAGTGGGTTTAGGGTAGGGGTGGGATTAGGTGCTCCAAAGTATCTACGAAAGTGCATGCAACCATTAAATGCAACATTTATAATAACAACTAAAAGGAATGGAGGACCTAGTCTCAGCCTCAGATGTCACGCCCACTGACTAAACGTCTGATGCATATGGCACATTTAGCTGGAAATACTTCAGGAGTCATCCGGATTTCCGGAGACGCATGGGTTGCGTTCCTAATGTTCGGCTTGGAAACAAACATGCTGTGGTGCCAATCCCTCTCATGAAAGAAGAAAGCCTCTTTTTTTATTTTAAAGTTTGTCATAGAGTCTCTAAAATATGTCAGAGAGTTTTACACTGGTCTGTTATTGTGGTGACATTTCCACACCCCAGACATGACGTGGCACAAAACGAAACGTGACGTGATTGGTTACTTTACCTGTCAGTCATATGGCCTCTTGGGCGGGCCTTGGCCATTCAAAGCGGCCATGGTTCCCAGCCCTTCTGCCATCATTTGGGAGGTCTGGCTATGCGAGGTCACTGCATGTCCAAAAGGACGCTGAAGGGGTACGCTAAGCGTCTAAAAGTAATGCTAAGGAGTCCTGACCAAGCGTCAATACGTGACAAGTTGGGAGTGAGAACGTGTTGGCCTTCCTGAGCAAATACACACAAAACTAGGGCAAAATGGCTTTTTGACGAGTATCCATGTAAACTTCACCCCAAACCATCAGGTTCATGACTTCTTCCATAAGCTATAATGAAATATCTTTTTTTCTTTAAAATGGTAACATTAATTGTGTTACACATTTTTTAGTTAAAGTGGAAATCAGTTTCTAAATTATGTAAACTTGACTGACTGCTTCACTTCCACTTTAACTGTGACTAGTGGGATAGTTTACCCAAATATTATAATTCTGTAATCATTTACTCACCCTCATGTTGTCCCAAACCTGTATGACTTTTTCTTCTGTGGAACACAAAAGAAGATATTTAAACAAAAATGTTTCACTGTTTCTTGCACATACAATGAAAGCTATTTGGACCCTAACATTCTTTGGTATTCTGCATAGTCAGTCATACAGGTTTGAAACAACATAAAGGTAAGTAAATGATTACAGAATTTTCATTTTGGGGTGAAGTATTCTTTTAAAAAGTGTCATATTTAAAAGTCAGGCCTCCATTATTTTATGATCCCTTTCTTTATCCCAAGTACTCTCTAGCC
The DNA here is from genome assembly GCA_019740295.1 of Labeo calbasu. Classification (NCBI taxonomy): domain Eukaryota; kingdom Metazoa; phylum Chordata; class Actinopteri; order Cypriniformes; family Cyprinidae; genus Labeo; species Labeo calbasu. Next base: position 39,441 of record JAHKKF010522704.1, read on the forward strand.
TCACTGAAATAAAAGGCAAAATGTTCATAAATAAATAAATACATGCCACTTTAATGTCATTAGATATACAGTAAAAGCTCATAGCCTTGAGGCAGGTGACAACTTTGATAAACACAGGTAGAAAGGTGCCCAATGCTCTCCTCAGCTTGTTTCATCCTGATCAGAGCAGACAAACCTGATGCCTGGTGTCAGGTCTGCTAAACACCTGAAAGCTCCTCATTCCCTGCAGGGCAGGTACACACACACTGGTTGGGGAGTGTTTCATTTGTCGGTTTGTTTATGCATACAGGGACTATAGCACTGTATGTTTGAGTCTGTTAAATATGCTTTAGAGGACAAGCTGCTGTGCTGGGCAGTGAGGTGTAAAATATTAAAATAATCTTTCTGGCAAATTGCTCCTCTCAGGTGCAGATGGGGGACCATTTTCTTTGTGACTGATACGGGGGCAGGCATTTCAGTCCGAGTATGTTCGCTCCTATGTGGCCGCTAACGTGAGAATGTCCGCAAGGTCCTGCCTGATGGGCATTAACCTTCATTTGCATATCAATTGAATTTAAAATGCACGGCTTGGAACCCAGCGCCAGTTTTTCAAAAACAAATGCCCAGTGCAGCAGGGAAATGGAAGAAAGTAGCTTAGAGGTGAAGAAAAGGACTGAGGGTGTCTAGAAGCTTGAGGGATTGCTTATTAAGGCTCATTCTCTTTTCCTCAACAGTGAAAATTTGGACCTTTACTGTGTTTTAGAGGCCCTACGGAGAAGGTCTGGGCACTAGACAAAGAGAATTAAAATTCCACCCTTAAAAAAGAAGGAGGAAACCGTGCTCACATCCATTGTCAAGAAGCCTCAATTGAATTGCCTCATTATATAAAACATAAAATCTACATCCTAGCACTTCTAGTAGCAACATCACATCCTACTACAAAATTTCAATATTAATCCATACATCAGAAGAAGTGTAAGCAGTAGTAAGCATTACTATTATCCCTTGCATTTGATAAAGACAAATCGAAAAATTTGACCCATGTCTGATATTATACATCAGAAAAATTAAACTATTTGTTTAAGCACATTGTCCAACACATCATGTGCACCTCCATCTTAGGGACCGGTGCCAAACACAGCAGCGCACAGAGGCAGGGCAGAGAAGACAGATGGTTTGCACGGCATTAAGGATGTCATCTATGTCAAGATGCATCCCTGCACGGCAGGGGAGGGCGGGAGATCTACAACATCTCTTATGAGCTACTTACAATGCCGTCCTGACATCTCTACATCGGCGGATTCGCTCCAATTCAAACTCGCACGGCGATTGTGATTCACAGCACCAACAGGTGATTCCCTCAGTGATCTGAATTCATACCTTCACTGAAGCAATTCCCCCAGCAATCTGGAGCTGCATGACGAGGCAGTGCGTGATAAGGTTAAATGCCGGGGATATTCCCATCGTACAACCGCTAATGAAGCCATTCAGAGAAGGAACATCTTCAAACTACTGAGTAATATTTCATGTTGTATTGAATGAGCTTCATTTGAAATTAAGATTTTCCTCTAGCATCCTAAGAGATAGTGAGTTTCTAAACAGTTATTGCACAAATGCCTTGCATGGACTTTTTTTTTTACATAGAGTTTACAGTTTTATAAATGAGTATGTTTTTATCTCACTTTGGGGTACAAATTTGTCCTCACATACTGTACAAGATATCCCATATGTGACCCTGGACCACAAAACCATAATATAGTCATAAGAGTAAAAAAAAAAAGTTTTCAAGCTTTCAAGCTTTCAAGCTTTCAGTTGATGTATGGTTTGTTATGAATATGATAGGACAATATTTGTCTGAGATACAACTATGTGAAAATCTGGAATCTGAGGTTGCAAAAAAAAAAAAAAAAAAAAAAAAATCTAAAATCTAAATATTGAGAAAATCGCCTTCGAGTTGTCCAAATGAAGTTCTTAGCAATGCATATTACTAATCAAAAATAAAGTTGATACATTTATGGTAGGCAATTTACAAAATATCTGCTGTACATATCTTATATATAAAAAAATGAAATAAAAAATCCCATTAAGTCCTTCAAAGTGCATAAATCTACACATTAAAGAACAATGACAAGTGCTTTTCTTATTCAGTAGTTTTAGTCTTGTTTTGTAATAAAAATATCTAAACATTCTTAAGATAAAGATAAATTACTTGAGAGGCAAAATTACATAGATATATTTGTTTTAAACAAACTCATTTAATTTTGAGTCTAAAAAAACCACAAGACATAATATTGTTTGTCATATTGCTTCTAAAGTAAATGTCCATTGATTTAATAATGTATGTACTGGAAAAAACAAAAATAGAGGAAGAAAATCACATTACACATTGCAATTTTCAGTAAAAGCAAACGCTCTAGTCAAAAGATTAAAAAAAAAAAAACATTTATTCTGCTCCAAAAATGGAGTAGAATAATTGAGCGCCTCAATTCAGAACAAATTAAAACTAAAACAAACACGCACACCAATTTCAAGAATTTATATAATTAGTAACTCAAAGACAGAACTTCTGAGATGCATAGTCATCAATTTACTAAATATGAGATATATTAAAAAGTATACAAGTGTATAAAAAACCTGAATGTGCAAGGAAACTAGCAATAGTAAGTGTATGATTTAATGATTGATTGAGCCAATACAGTTAAATGTAGACCAATGGACTTTTGCATACGTCTCCTGCTTTTCCGATGTGCTTTTTTTCTTGAACAGAGTCTCCTAATCATTTTTGTATTTCTTATAGTCCCATCAGTAATGATCAAGTATCCCTTCACTGACACCAACTCTGAAATGTGTTTCTTTCAACTCAAATTATACTGGATACATTTAGCTTTATCATTAGCATAAAAACCACCATTATTAAAATGATTCACTTTGAGTGAGACAAGTAAGGATTGCAATTGCAGAAATAGATTAAGTCGTATTATCTGCTTTATATTTTACATAGCAAAATCAAAATCTTTCCAAGCATCCTTGGAACCTGCTTTAGCACCTCCTGGGGAGGAAGAGATGTCACAAACTATTTTCCAAAAGAACTAAACCAAGCCTGAGATCAAAAGTTTCCATGGCAATGAAAGAGCAACCCAAAATATTTCTACAGGTAGGACTTTTTTCAGTGCTTCAAGTCTCAATACAATCAGGGCCAAGCTTTCAGACATAATATAAAATCAGCTATGAGGAAACAATCAATAATTATCTGCGCATTAGTTAAAATATTGCTCTGAATTTGATATCTTTTTGTTACCCTGGACCAAAAATCCAGTCATAAGGGTCAGTTGTTTGAAACTGATACACTGTAAAAAACAATTTGTTGAGTCAAATTAGAATAATTTGTTACCTGGCTGCCTTTAAAATTTTAAGTTCAGTCAACTCAAAAAGGTTTAGTCAACTTTAAGTGTTAAGTTGTACTAAGTAACAATTTATATATTTGAGTTGATTCAACTTAAGGCAGCAGGGTAACAAGTCCAGCTTTTAAGTTTAACAAACCAAAAAGTTTAGTCAACTCAAATATCTATGACTTAGTACAACTTAAAATTTCAAGTAGACTAAACTTATTTGAGTTGACTGAACTTAAAATTTTAAGGCAGCAGGGTAACAAATTATTTTAAGTTGACTCAACAAATTGTGTTTTTTTTTTTTTGCTGTTGTTTTTTTTACAGTGTAGAACAATATTTGGCCGAGATACAACTATTTGAAAGTCTGGAATCTGAGAGTGCAAAAAAAAAAAAAAAAAAATATATACACATATATATATATATATATATATATATATATATATATATATAAAAATACAAATATTTGAAGTTCTTAGCAATGCATATTACTAATCAAAATTAAGTTTTGATATATTTACGGCAGGAAATTTACAAAATATCTTCATGGAACATGATCTTTACTTAATATCCTAATGATTTTTGGCATAAAAGAAAAATCGATCATTCTGACCCATACAATAGATTTTTGGCTATTGCTACAAATATACCCGTGCAACTAAAGACTAGTTTTGTGGTCCAGGGTCACATATATTTTCTATAATGCAAATACTGAGTAAACAACTGTTGAAAATGGGTGTGAAGCAAAACATAGCTGTCTGTAAATAGGTGTTGGTACAGCATGACATTCTGAACATGGCTCCACAAATGAGTATGACAAAAAACATTTTGAGAAGAGCAGAGAGCCCTGGTGTGTGTATTAGGGGGTAGAAGCAGAGCCTGTATGAGAAATAGAAGTGAGAAAACACATTACACAAGGACACAAACTTTTCCAATTTACCTACGTCCCTCTTTACCTAGACTCTTAACACCACAAATGCATCACCTATTACCCATCACCCTTGAGTAATGTCATTCATGACACCCTGCTAATGAAGCCAGCTTTCAAGAGCCCATCGGACATGCAGCGTAATTACCAGCCTATCTGTGCCCTTGGTGTATATATACAATGAAATCCATGGCCTACTTTCAATATAAGATAATATATGGAGAGCAGAAATGAGATATTGCATCATAAAGCATGACATCCTAATTAGCAACGACACATTCCCTACAGCAACGCCACGTCTGCCATCAGAACAGTGCACTATTATCCATAAAATACAATTTTACAAACTAAATATCACTTATGAATGTCTTTTTCTGTCATTTTTGTCCTTATTCTTCCTCTGAAGTCCATATATAATGTTAGTTTTTGTGTGCCAAAACACTTACAACAATTGTCAGATATAGTTTGAATGGCTTTTGTGGTAAGATTGTTTACTGCTAGTATTTGAACACAGGAAGAGAAATGTACTGGTTCTATTGTTATGAGACAAATGTGATATAATAAAAAAACACCCATTGAATCAATGGCTAAAGTGGATTTTCAGAACATTTCCCACTTGTCCCTGAAGATATGTGACCATTTCAAAGGCATTCTAGGCTATATTGTTCATCTAAACTGAACATTTATAGCATGAAAGGCAACCGAGCGAGAAATGCTTTGACCATTCAAAAAGATCGAAGTTGCTTATGCAACACCGTACTGATATACTTCAAATGAAGCATTTGAATGCTTAAGGTTGTCTTGTACAACAGAACAAATGACAATCAAAACATTCACAGCCAAAGGAAAAAAAACGGCCTTTGAAGGAAATGGAAATATAAAGTTGTGAGCTTAAAGGGAAGAGATACTCACAGCTGGAGAAGATGAGGGGGCAGGAGTGTTCATCCATAGGAAAGTTATGCAGTTGAAGCTGGCACTCTGCGTTTATGGTCAATCTATGGACAGAAAAAGCAACATGTAGTTATGATGGAAAATAAACGTCTGTGCAATATAATGCAGAAAGGAACAGTGCACAATAAGAGACACGACCATGGCCTTTGCTTTCAGTGAAATATCTAAATGCTAGCTATTTTACATACAGTATGCTATCTTTTGCTGCTTATGTTAGATGATTACATTCTGAGATTTTGTAATATATCAGCTGTTGTCTTCACAAATGTTTCTGCTTATTTAACTTTTAATTTTCAGGATGAGAAACTGGCAGTTAAATGGAGCTTGTTTGACAGATGTCTACTCTGAATAAGGTTTAATTCTCCTTTCGGTACTGTGTGACAGCCCAGTGAGTGACGCTCAGGTGAAATCACTGACGTGTGAAGCGTCTGTTTCATACATCAGTGTAGGATTTAAAGTTTTAATTATTATCTCCCACAGGAAGAATATAATGAACCACAGCTGTGATGACTGCATGCTTATTAACCATATAGCATAAATAAGGATGACACCGTTATTATGATGCAGAAATATTATTTTTTCTTCTCATGACATCCAAGTCATTCTGTTCGCAGTAGTTTGGGTATAGTTTGCATACTCAGGTCAGTCCCTTCAGGTAGATATAATATATACACATTTCTGTAAAAATATAAATGAATGAATAAATAACCAAAAAATAAATGAATCTCCACTGCCATTCTGATGAAATAAGCAAAACATAAATTGCTAATATTTCATTATATTGTTCTAGACGTTGTACATGCGCCAAAAAAAAAAAAAAAAAAAAAAAAAAGCACTATGTACACTTTACATGATAATATTTAATTATAAAGAACCAATATGTACCATTTAAAGGGGTAAATAAGATACAAAAATGTACCTTTTAGCTTTTGTATCTTAGGTTCCACCCCAGTGACAGTTAAGGTGACTGTTTCAAAAAGTTCTGTAGTCCCATTGGAAATTATGGCAGATCAAAATTAGAGAACAATCTATAAATACTAAATTTTTTCTAAAATATTGTTAATCCTTATTTCTCAAAATTTGAAGGAATATTAGCTGTAGGTATACCACTGTTCTACTAACGTGTTTGACAAAATAGCCAAGGCATTTCAACAAAAACCTTTATTTTGTAGAAAACACAGTGATCAAAATTAGAGAGCTGTAACCACTGTAGCATTAAAGAAGATTACAACTACAATTTTGGAGGGATACAGCTGTCAGAAATTAGTAGGAAGTGTAGCGGCCCTTGCTTTAAATGACTTCAGCACATACGCGGCTGCAGGACATCACTAGTTTCTCAGACTGCTCTGGTTTCATCTTGGTCCACTTTTCCACAGTTTGGTACACTTTAAAAATAAATGTTCCAAAAGGGTGTGTTTAGCAGTAATTGCAGCATTTTTGGTTCCCCAAAGAACCCTTCAGTGAACAGTTCCTAAAAGAACCAATTTTAAGAACATTTCAAAAATTCTAAAGAACCTTTTTCGACTATAAAAACCTTTTCTACATTTGAAAAGTTCCGAGGATGGTCAAGGTTTTTCACAAAACCATTTGATGCCAATAAAGAACCTTTATTTTTAAGAGTGTAGTGGGTTTCTTAGCCATAACTTTGTCCTCTTCCAGAGATTTTTAAATCAGGCTTCGATCAGGACTCTGGCACATCCATTTCATTATTTTAATGTTCTTAGCTTCATGGAACTGCTTTAACTGTTTTACAGTGTGACGGTGGCATTGTCTCGAATGAGAATTGTAGGCTGACTTGCTTGAGATGCTTGCATTGAAGGAACTACATGTTGCTGAATGAGGTTCTGATAAACATCTTCACCCTGCCATGTATCTGGCCCAACTACTGCCGCAGAAAACATTCCCCAAACCATAACATATTCACTGACTTCTTTATGCACTTTGGCTTCAGTCTTTCCTCAGTTTGACGCTGAACAAAATGTTTCCCATCAGACCCAAATAAATTAAACTTGCTCTCATTACTAAAGTGAACTTTGGACCAGTTCTCCTTTCTCCACACAACATGCTCCTCAGCAAATGTGAGCTTAGCCTTTTGATTCTTTCTGCTGATGAAAGGTTTGGTCACTGCAGAGTCCAACTTCTCTTAAACATGCAGAGACAGATCCTTATCCTGTTCAGCACTGAACTGGCAAGCAATTCCAGCTGCAGTGTTGAACCAATTCCCCATCGAGAGTATCCGCATTATTCTGTCTTCTTGTGCATTTGTCTTAGATGGACAACCAGCCTTTTTGGGGGACTTGAATGAATCAGTGTCATTGTAAACTTGCAATATTTGAGAAATCACAGATTTGGAATGACCAGCTTCTTTGCAAAGATTGAAAATGTCATCCCTTTGTCCTTCATCTGGACAACCTCCTGTTGCAGGGTTTCAGTCACCTTAGAGCAGCCAACAATCTTGCAATCTCAGTGAAAATGAGAGAAATGCTACCAGTTAAATAGGGTTTGACATGTAATTACGGAAATTAGCACCATGTGCCAGATTAACACTAATAACTTGGAGGTATAAGTGTTCTCTAATTTTGATCAGAGCTCTTTTTCAAATATCTAATATCTAAGTTTTTATACTGTGCTTCAAAATACAATTAATTCATGAAATATGCTTAAAAAACTACATAACAGCAAATTTAATTCAGTTAAAAATGATAAATGATAATAATAATGAAGAACCACCTCATATAACAACAATGGCATCCGTGAATAGGTAAAGAATATTTAATTTAAAAAAATTCTAACTTATAGAGCCCATTATATTAGATCCTCTCCAGCTCATTATTGTTTCATGCGTTGAGAAATATTTTGTTTGCCTGACTCTTATTTTGAAGACTGTAAACAGTAATATCATAAATAAACATTATGTGGATTATAGGTAAATTTCAACTGCTGCAAGACAAAATGATGGATTGGTTCTAGAGCATTTGAAATGAACAGACAACTAGACACACTGCGCTCTGTTGGCTGTTTAAACACACTCCCTTGCTTCAGTGAGTAACATAGTGCCAGTGGATAATTGGCTTACTGCAGCAACCTTAGCCTTTGCAAATATGCAACAAAGAAGCCATCATGGTGAATATTGCTGTATTGGTAAACAAATGTCCCGACAGCATATATTAAGTATTATGAAGAGGTATGGCAAATCAAATTTCTCATTTCTGAGCTCAGACCTGAATCTGTGCCACAGAGCTGTGCGTGTTGCAGCTCAGAAAGCTTACAGCACTCACAAATTCCAGCATTGTTTACTTCAAAGCTCCGATGACTGCAATTAAAATAGAGAGTGACATTTCGTAGTCTGCACTACCCTTTTCCCTTCACACTCCTCCTAAATACCACTGCTGCATGTCTGCTGTGTCACTGAATATCGATCATGAGCTCCATATGGGAGCATCTAGTTAGCCTTTGTTCCAGATTGGCTTTATCCGCAGAATTTGCCCCTCAGCATCAGTGCTGTTTCTCCTGTTGCCAAGGAAATATTTCACGGAGCGCTAGAGACGGCATGATGTAGTCTCTCCACTGGCCTGTGAAATTTCCTCTGGTCCAAATAGACGCTCCGGTCTTCAGGCAGCTGAGAGATACCTGAATAGGCCATCGCTCTGCCTGAGATGCATTAACCAAGTAGCTGTTTTCCCAAAATACTTTACCGCTTGTTCTCTGTTCGTATGTTGTTGTTTTTGTCGTTGTTTTAACTCCACCTTCATTAGCACTTTTGAATCTGAAAGTATATTTGGCACAGGGCTGGAAAGTTGAATGATGAAAAAAATGATGTATTTAAATGTTTAGGCCTAAGGCGAATACTAACAATACAAAAAAAAACATTCATTAAAATCACTTTATACAACAGTTACATTCGTTTCCCTAATTTGACTGGACAAGCGGCGTTCGGAGTGCTGATATTTCTTAAAACAGCACTGGAATGGGAGGAAAAAAAACTTTTTTTTTGGAAAGAAATGAATACTTGTATTTATTAAGGATGCATTAAATAGATTAAAGTAAAAAAAAAAAAAAATTCACAAAATAGAAAGCAGTTATTGTCAATTGTAATGATAAATCACAATATTATTCTTTTGACTGTATTTTACTAAGCATAACTAGTTTTTTAAAACATACAAATCTTACCAACCCCAAACTTGAATTGATGTATAGTAGTGTATGTTACTCAATGTAAAACAAGTGCCAAATCTGCTGTGCGGATCACTCCGCTGTGGCGACCCCTGATAAAGGGAGCAAGCCGAAGGAGAGAGAGAGAGAGTGTATGTTACTTGTATAACAGCATCATTAGGGGTCGAACAATTATCGGCACCGATATTAAGCATTTTTATGATTGAATTATTTTCAAGTTTTTGTCAGAGCCCTTGTTATTCTTAATTTTGACATTAATTTCTACACCAGTAATATATATATCGGTTCAAAATATCGGTTATCGGTCTACTTGATCTGTAATAACCAGTACTGACATCAGCCCTGAAAAACACTTATCGGTCAACTCCTAAGCAACATAAAAGCAATCATATTGTTTTGTCCTGAATATCAGACTTGCTTGTGTAAAGGCGCTTCACTGTTCTTTGTCAAGTTAATGCCAACTTTCAGTATATTTATTTGAACACATGGCCTTTAAATCATGATTGTACATAAGCAGACAAGGTCTTGATCTTGCTGTTGTTTTCATTGGGGTGAGCTTTTCTGATGGGACAGCTTGAAAAGGACATGACAAGCAATGTAGCAGTGTGTGTTTGGATGTCCCGATTTGAATAACTAGGGCAGAGTCGGCTTCAGTGGACACCCACTCATCTGACTATATTTGGAAAACTGCAGCAGTAGTTTCAGACTTGTGAAAAGACAACAGTACTAGTTTCATGTGACAAGCCCATATTTTTCATATTTCCACTTTCACTTTGAATCAAAGTTGGAATTGTTAGCTTGACAGTGCATTTTAAATAAGAAAGACAGATTTTATGCATTTTGTTACTTTGTTGTTAACTAGCAGCTTTGAGCTCTGTTGGTGTAGCTGAAACTGGGATAATACTGGGATAATAAAAAAGAGAATTTGCAAACCCCATGCTTACATTCTCAACAGTGTTTGCAATAAGCAAATGATGCTTTCTCATGAGCACCCCAGTCTGCTGTGATGATACATATGTATTTATAACGAGAAGTGCCAGAGGCATATACTGTAATGCACATTACGGCTCTCATTAGTAATGTCTACAGTGGTGTAAGCACATTCTCTCTCTGTGGTGCTTTATTAAAAAATAAATAAAAACTAAGGAAGAAAGAAAGGAAATTGTGTGGTTTCAGATATGTTCTTAACACTATTGCGATTATTGATTGCAATGTTTTAAAGCAATTTTCAACACAACAGGATAATTGGTAAATTATTTAGAGGGCCACAAAAACTAAATAGGATATATATCCATTAAGTACCAGTATTGGGGAAATTTACATGCACTTTTAAAATGAATGTTTAACAATACTGTGTTATTCCATGAAAATGTAACTAATTGCATTACTACATATTTTTTTATGGAAAGTAATGCATTACGTTACTTTTGTCAACTGGGCTGGGCTTATTTATTTGTTTTTTTAAATAACAAAAAACCTAAAAGTTATATTTTTGGTAATTGTAAAGGCCCTTTCACAGCAAAAGTGAAATGAAAAAGCCTCATGCTGAAGAAAGTGGTAGAATAAATGGGAAAACAAAGCAACTTTTATTACCTATTTCAATAAGTAACTTTGTAAATGTTGTACATGTAAATGTAATGTATTACTTTAGTTACTTGAAAAAAGTAATCTTGAATATATTCTTGAATATAATCTTGAAAATATTTGAATATGTTTTGAAATGTTTTAAACACTGATAATAATAACAATAATAATAAATGTTTCCTGAACAGCAAATCAGCATATTAGAATGATTTCTGGAAGATCATGTGACACTGAAGACTGGAGTAATGACGCTGAAAATGTAGCTTTGATCAAAGGAATAAATTACATTTTAAAATATATTCAAATAGAAATCGGTTATTTTAAATAATAGAAATATTTCACAATATTACTGCTTTTGCTGTATTTTGGTTCGAATAAATGCAGGCTTGGTGAGAGACTTCACTAAAAGCATTACAAATCTTACTGTTCAAAAACTTTTTACTGGTACTGTATGTATAAATAAATTGAAATAAAAGCAAGAAATAAAGTAATGTTAAGTATGAGTATTACAATTTGTTAAATATTAAAATAAATAATTACAGAAAATAAATAAATTTATAAATAATTAAAGGAGAACTCCACTTCCAGAACAATAATTTACAAATAATTTACTCACCCCCTTGTCATCCAAGATGTTCATGTCTTTCTTTCTTCAAATTATGGTTTTTGAGGAAAGCATTTCAGGATTTTTCTCCATATCATGGACTTCATTGGTGCCCCGATTTTGAACTTCCAAAATGTAGTTTAAATGCAGCTTCAAAGGACTCTACACGATCCCAGCCGAGGAAGAAGGGTATTGTATACTTTTTAAGCACAAAAAAATTGGGTAGCACAGGCTCTGGGATGCGCGTTCATGATGCTACGTACTATTGAATCTCGTCGAAAGGTCATGCGAAATGCAGGCGGAACTACAGACCCAGTGTTTACAAAGCGAACGCAAAAAGACTAAGAAAGTGCAAGTAAGTCAAACGCTGTTTACAAACAAAAAGGTACAACGATGTCGGACATTTCTGAAATTGTAGGAGAAAATAAGATGGAGTTTTTCGACATACTCTACCTTTTTGAGACGGAGTACACAGGTGATGAACTTTTTGGATCATTTTACAGACTCGGACCTTTGAGTCTCGTTCAGCAAAATGAACAAATCATTTTGAGTCATTTTGTTCATTTTAGCAAAATATAATTAAAATGTTACGTGTAACTTCCCATCTACTGCTTCCACAAACGCTGATTACATTACAAACAAGACAAAACTATAATGCTATAAGAAACAGAAAAGATTAGTTCATTGTTTACCTGGGTCTTTAGTCTATGATTAGCTCACCTCACCTCTTATCTGACAAGTTTTCGGGTTTGAGTCGTTCGTTCATCACGTGACAGCCCCATAAGACTCAAAAAACCCGAAGACTCGAAACAGGTAAACTAATTCCAGTACAGAACCTAATAGGATGTTGCGCATGCGCGACTGAACGAATCACTCCCCGAGATGACTCGTTCTTCCCGAGTCACATTAAAGATTCGACCAAAATGAACGAATTGTTCAAGAACGATCCATTACTAATTCTAATACTAATTCGTAGCATTGTGGACGCGCATCCCAGAGCCTGTGCTACACAAGCTTTTGTTCTTAAACAGTATACGAATTTTTATTTTTCAAATAAAATGGACAGATTGTCTCGCTACATAAAACCCTTCTTCCTCAGCTGGGATCGTTTAGAGCCCTTGAAGCTGCATTTAAACTGCATTTTGGAAGTTCAAAATCGGGGCACCAATGAAGTCCATTATATGGAGAAAAAAGGAGGTGGGTAAATTATCTGTAAATTGTTGTTCTGGAAGTGGAGTGCTCCTTTAAACAAACATGGCCACCTAGTCCCCATATGACAGATGTCTATCTCAGAGCCATTTAATCAAACAATGGGTGGACAATATTTTTATGGCTCTCAAACAGGAGACAGAGTCTTTCCTTAAATGCACTGTTTGTTGCAGTTGCCATTCGGATCATAAACATTTTGTTTGACCAAAAAGTCAAGACAGTATAAGAGGTTGTTGTGCAGTTCATTCACAGTGTGAATTGGCCCCATAAAAGATTAACCAGAGGACTCAGCTGCTGCCCATGCAGGGTTTCCAAAGGTTTGTTCACAAGCCCCATTTGCAGCGGCCTGATAAATAATATATGACATCACAGGCAGTTTCTGCAGCTTCCTGGCCTAATTGTGGTCAAACCTAGCCTAGAGTCTTATTGAACAGATCCGTCATAAATACAAAGCACCGGACCAAACTAGGCTAGTCGGATATGAACGAGTGTCATCACATCTTAACATCACAGACACTGGAGTCACACCAGACCAGAAAGGCTGTCTCGCAGTGGAGCTCTAACTCAGAGAGGACAGGCGGATGTCACCGAGAGAAGTTTTGCGAGAAGAGGATTTGCTGATCTTTGGTCACATTTCCAAAGTCTTTAATGTTCCGATCAAAACACAAACATCCCCGACCCATCAAATTTTATAAATATTATTTATCAGAACAGAACACTGCGTTTTGCTGTCTTAAAGAATACTCTTTGACATAGTGCCTTTGGCAGTGACTGCTGACTCTTTTTAGCCATAAATCTGTGACTGTGGACCTAAATTCATCCCAGCTCCTGATATTTTATCAAGGACTTTGAAACAGATGACCTAATCCAAAATAGAGGCACATAAAAATGTCAAAGTGACATCTGCTCAGTCTGGGTAACTGATTAAAGGCACTGGAAATCATATTTAGGAACAGAGGTTTTGGAATTTACAAAAAGGAGTGTAAAAATTTGAGAAATTGTACAGAAGGACGCTATGTCCAAATCTGACTCAAAAGCCAAAGTATCTAGTCAAACATTAAATGTGGAAGTAACATAGTTAATTATAAACTGATAAAACAGACTCTTTGTTACATACTGTATGTGTTAGCATGCATGTTAGGTAAACATATTACCTTAAAATTCTATTTTATTTTACTTTTTATCATTATACACTTAAAAAATGATTTGCTGCTATATTTAAACACTTGTAAAAATTGAAAGAGAACCACCACAAACATTTTGACATTTCCCTCCAGCTATCTTGCCTGTTGGGTCTCCAGTGCAAGTGCTTTACTTCAAACACATGTTCTTTTCTTTTTTACAAACTGAGGAACAAGTCAAAATCTATTCTCTGGTAATCAGCTGCAGGCCACAGGTGCTGAAATAAGAATTTAACCTGTATTTAACATAGAATCAGGCATATTTAGACATACAGTCAAACCAAAAATTATTCAGACACCAGATTTTTGATTTTGTTTTCACTAGTGGGTGCAGGACACTATAGTTCATTTATGTAAGTGAGGATAGCAAAATAAAGTAAACTCTAACATATTATACCCAAAAAAAATCTTCAAACAGTGGACTACCAATAAAACTGATAGACTGTGTTTTGCTTATGTTTTTTTTCTTTAATTGCTAAAGTGACCTTTTAATACCACAGACTGAACAAAAGCATTGCTTGGTAATTGGTAAACTAAGTATTGACAATTGTGTAAATACTGTCATACTAACAGAATTTTTGGTTGATTGTAATCCATTACATACCTTACTATCAACGTTGTTTGACATTATCATGATGCGATCTAGGCAAACTAAACACATGGTGAAATTGAACTTTTTTAGGTTTTGATACCATATGAAAGCTGCTTTCCAAAACTATTTTTATTTTGTTCATAGCTTGAATGTAACTAAAGTTATGGCTATCTTAAGTTGGCTGATAGCGATGATTTTCAGGAATGGAATTTTGAGAAAAACGGCTTTACAGTGAGACGGTTTTCACTTTACGGGTTTAACAAGAGCTGTCAGTCAAGTTAGGAGCACTACACTGCATCATTACACTCAGGGGCGGATCTAGAAAATAATTTTTAGGGTGGCAAAGGGGTGGCATGGGGTCTATGAGGGGTGCCAAAGAAAGCCCCCATGCGTAGTTTTTGGGGATTTATAGTCTAACATACACAGTTGTGTTCATAAATATTGCATTACCATTAAGTAATCATCTATACTGTTTACAATGAAAAATAAATAACATTTCAATGTCCATCATGGCACCAAGTCAATAAACAATATATATATATATATATATATAAAAAAAGTAATCTTGCAGCAGATGAAAAGAACTGTATATGAACTTGGTATGCACCACAATACAGTACAGTAGAAAATAAAATTAAAAATTTAATTCAGCATCCTCTGCACATTTGGCTAAATTTCATTAGAGTATACAGTACTATTTGGTCTCCTGGCACAAGACTGTATCTCTAGGTAGTCATTTCTCAGTTCTGCAAAAATGCAGTAGGCTACACATAAAAAATGGTTACAAATAAAAATTGACAGTCACACTTCTGAAGGTGTACAACATACATTTAACTTACTTATTGTTACACTTTTTGAGAAATGTGTCTTTGTTTTTAGCAATGAATGAATGGTTTGGGAAATGGGAATATAAGCCAGCTAACATCAGTTACATTGTGTTAACAATCGAGAAAACTGTAATACGACCAGATGCTTACCTAACTCTGCTATTAGTTTCCGTGATCGGCATCTTATTGATTTCATGCTATTATTGTTTCGTCGGATACGGCAAAAAGGCCTATATCCATGATGAACGTGGTGCGAGCGGTCAAAGAATCGGATCAAAAAAGCAATTACGCGATGAATCTCAGAAATATCCAGACGGGATTAGATGTCTCAGAGGACTTCCGAGTTAGCTGAGAAGCAGTAATTATCTGATTCACGAACAAATGTAAAACAATTCGGTAGTGAACTGGGCCGCGCTTTGTGTTTTTGAATTAAAACGAACCGGTTCATAAGAGTAATTTGTTAGTGAAGCCGACTACACTATCAACTACACTACAACTATCGTGCACATTTTATTGAAAGACGTATTTTTTGCCATTATTTTGCGTTACACTGTCATCGTTGCGGCTAAAAAGTAGCACATGAAACACTGCATACATTTATATTTTATTCTGTGATAATTCTGGGGTGGCAGGTGGGGTGGCACAGCTTTTCTTGTTTTTTTTTGGCAGTTGCCACCCCGTGCCACCCCGGTAGATCTGCCCCTGATTACACTAAATAGACTAGTCTCCGAACTTCACCCATTTTATCTTTAGATAGCACGAATAATGCAGACCTTGTAGTAAAAGCGAGCGCAGCGCAACTGTTCACGCACTGTGCTTAAAACAGACTATCATCAGACTCCTCCTCTTTAGTAACTTCATCATCCGATCCTTAATCTCTGGATGTGAAATAGTCCGATAAAACATCATTTAGGGCACTGACATCACCAAGATTGAGCAGACTGAGACGATTGAGACGAGTAAGATCGGTTAAGTGAGCAGCTGCAGTACTTTAGACGGCGTTGTTGCGCTCCGCCATCTCACAATATTAAATAAATAAATAAATAAAACTTTGCGTGCAGTAGTTCACACAGGACTGGCGGAGAATATGAATTGATACACCTTTACTAAATATGTTACGTGGTTTATTTTGATAGGTTAACTGTTTTTGTGGCGTTAAGGGAAAGCACCTCAGCAGCGCGTTCTAAGCTGGTCCAAAATGCAGCAGCTAGAGTTCTTACTAGTACCAAAAAGTATGATCATATTAGCCCGGTTCTGTCAACACTGCACTGGCTCCCTATTAAACAT
>JAHKKF010522705.1:0-23035 GCA_019740295.1 Labeo calbasu
TCTAACATCTTGCTATATCAAAAGTAAAATTGCTCCTACATGATTTATTTTATATTTGCATAATCAAAAACAAGTGTTTCACAGCAAAAGTACATTTCACAAATTTATCAAATCAATAATTAATAAAAAAGCTTTTTTGGGGACTAGAATAAAGAGATATTTAGCTCTGTTGTATCGTACACGTTTGATTTTTGGATGCCTTCTACCGTCAGCAAATGAACTACCATCCTGCACAAAGATGAAAGGGAAAAAACAGACAGAACAGAAAAAGAAAAAAATGCCAAAAAATAAAGTCAATAGAGAACGTGAGGGGAGCGAGAGAGTCAGCAGGGGTTGATGAATTCCTGCTCTCTCTGTTGACATTGTGTTACAGAGACGTCTTCCAATCTGCAACAGAGTTTATGGACGTAATGGTATTTCTTAGCCTTCGCCCTCTGGTCAGTGAAAAAAGTTTTTCAGCCCCAACCTCCATTTTCTCAGCTTAGTTACACACAGTCATCTGCAGAGGCTGATATTTTTCTCCCTCTAATCTGGTTCCAGACTAGCATACTGTATCATAGCTCATGTAATGCTTCTCCTGATAAGAGTGAACAATTTTCTCCAGGTGTGGAAATGTGAGAAGAATTCAGATCACGCTTTTGTATTTTTACAGTTTATGGCAGCACAGATCCCATTTATCCTGTATGTACAATGCAGGTACAAACAGTTCAAACAAAAATAAAAATTCTGTCAATATTTACACAACATAATTTCTTTCCAAAACCCCTGTGGTGTCTGTTTATTCTGTGGAAGAAAAAAAAAGACAAATTATATATATTTAGTTAAGGTCAAAAGTTTACATACACCTTGCAGAATCTGCAAAATGTTAATTATTTTACCAAAATAAAATGGATCATTCAAAATGCATGTTATTTTTTATTTAGCACTGATCTGAATATTTCACATAAAATATGTTTACATATAGCCACAAGAGAAAATAATAATTGAATTTATAAAAATGCCCCCATTCTAAAATGTACGTACACTTGATTCCTAATATTGTGTTGAATGATCCACAGCTGTTTTTTTTGTTGTTCATGAGTCCCTTGTTTGTCCTGAACAGTTAAAATGCTTGCTGTTCTTCAGAAAATCCTTCAGGTCCCACAAATTATTTGATTTTTCAGCATTTTTTGTATTTGAACCCTTTCCAACAATGACTGCATGATTTTGAGATTCATCTTTTCACACTGAGGACAACTGAGAGACTCATATGAAACTATTACAAAAGGTTCAAACACTCACTGACGCTCCAGAAGGAAAAACTATGCATTAAGAGCCAGAGGTGTAAACTTTTAAACAATAAAGATGTGTGCATTTTTCTTATTTTGTCTATATGCTATATATTTTTCATTTAGTACTGCCCTTCAGAAGCTACAGAAGATACTTACATGTTTCCCAAAAGAAAAAAATAAGTTAAATTTACCCTGAGTTTCTTTTGACACATCAGTGAGCATTTGAACCTTCTGTAATAGTTGCATATGAGTTCCTCATCACAAAACAAAATAAAACAAAACAAAAAACAAAAAGGCTGTGGATCATTCAGGTAACAACACAGTATTAAGAATCAAGCGTATGTAAACTTTTGAACGGGGTCATTTTTATAAATTCAACTGTTATTTTCTGTTGTAGACTATATGTAAATGTTTTTTTATGTGAAATATCTTATTCAAGTCAGTACTGCATAAAAAATAACATGCATTTAGTATAATCCCTCTTATTTTGGTAAAATAATTACCATTTAGCAGATTCTGCAAGGTGTAAACTTTTGACCTCAACTGTATATATACATATGAATGGAACACATTTGCATCAATTTTTGCATGGTTTGGAATAAGTGGAGCAAGACAATTCATTTTTGGGTGACCTTTAAATGTTAATATAGCAAAGTTTAGCACAAACAAACAATTATTTAGATATTAATCTTCATTTTCCATGTGAATATTGCAGAGTTCTGCATTTCAAGGACTGCATTCACAGAAATCCTTAGACTTCCAAATTAACGCAAACTAGATTCCGCTCCCATGAACGTCTAAGCACACATTTCTTTTTATCTATAAAGACTCTGATGAAATTGCTCCAACTATTTGATGGAAAAAAGGTAATATGAGTTTAGCGCATGAAAGATATGAAAATCAGCTCAGGGAAGTCAGCACTAAATGAGGTAGAACTGAATTACACAATACAGAATTGAGCCACGGACCACCCACAGTCTGTTCACTGACCGTCTGATGCATACGGCACACAAAAATAGCAAACGTTTGTTTATATCGGTGGTTCCAACATTACTGGCTTTATGGAACTGAGAGTACACATGCATTTTTAGCATGTAAACAAGGTAACGGGTTGATATGATAAGCTTGCTCTTTTGAGAAAGACCTAATCACTGAATTTGCTCAGATTAGTCTCATTAAATTGTGGAAAGATACTCAAAGGTGTTGTCTGAAGCACTCAGTAGCAAGTAAACAACACCCACAAGCACCGCTACAGTATGTTTTCAAAGATATGTCTGTGAAATACAGTAGTCTATAATTATGACTTTTGGATCGACAGAAATTCTAATCACAAAGTCTAGACATATCATTATGTGCATTATGTAGAGACCACAGCACACTTTTTACTCTTATTGTAAGTCTGATTTTAGACTGCAATACAATGAAAACATCAGGTGGGTTTTAGGCCGCAATAAAAGCCAGACTTTATGTTTCAAGTAAAAAGCCAGGCTAAATGAAACTACACAGAATAGAAACCTAAGGTAAAAAAAAAACATGATGTAATGATGAACTGAACATAAAAAAGAGGAAAAATAAAGAGGAAAAATAAAGAGTGGTCTGTGCTGGACTGCAGATGATCTACTTATCTATCTATATCTATCTATCTATGTATCTATCTATCATATACTGTATGTTGGTACATTGACGGTTTTGCATCCAGTATTCATTTGATGCCCCTATCTGCCCATCTTTGTGCTTGTTGTTGACATTTCATTTCAACAAACTGTTACATCAGCATTTTAAATTTTTATTTTATTTGATTAACTACAGGGAATGGATGCATTTTTCACTGAGCCGACAGTGGAATGACAGCTGATGCTGGATACTCGCTGAGAACGTGAAAAAGAGAGAAAGAAAGATGAATTTTGAGAGGATATGAGAGCTGACAGTAGATATGCAGTTTCCTCCCCAACTCCAGCCTCGGGGAAGGGAGTCAAGCTAAGGTAAGGCTATTCTTAAATATGATGTGATTTTTCAAAGTGTCATTCCTTAGGCATCATGTATGGTGATGCATTACTATACCAGGTTTTGCTCTATTTACTCACAAAACTCGGTGGGAAGACAAGCCTGGCCACAAAAGCTTCAAGACTTTCTAAATGGAAAAAAAAAAAAAAAAAGCTTAGATTACTGTACGGTCAACATAATGTATTGGTCTAGTACAATTTTGAATGAATGAATGAATGAAAACAATAGTCCAAAAAATACTAAAAGTTGTCTCGTCTGAATCAGGGGAGAAATACGCACAGAACAAGCACCATCCAAAATGTTCTTAAAGTACTAGTTCACTTGCAGAATAAAAATTTCCTAATGACTTCATGATGACCCCCATGTCATTGAAGATATTCATGTCTTTCTTTCTTCAGTCAATAAGAAATGAAGGTTTTTGAGGGAAACATTCTAGGATTTTCTCTATATAGTGGACTTAAATGGGAGCCAAGGGGTTGAAGGTCCAAATTGCAGTTTCAATTCAGCACAGTTCACAGAATACACGGTTCAAAATGGTAGGGTAGGGTGAAAAACTCATTTTCTCAAACTCAACATTTTCTCAGCCAACTCAGCCAAAATCATCTAACATTAATATTTTACCTTTTTTTGTAAAGGGCGTTTTACTTTCTTTGCATGTTCGCTTTGTAAACACCACGTAATGCGTGAAGTCAGGCTAGTGCAAGACGAGCATTTGTGGTTAAAAAGTTTATACTTTTTTTTGTTTTAGAAAATGGCCGATCGTTTTGCTAAATAAGACCTTTATTCCTTGGTATCCCAGCATGTAGAGCCCTTTGAAGTTGCAGTAAAAGTGCAATTTGGACTTTCAACCTGTTGGCTCCAATTGAAGTCCGCTATATAGAAAAAACTCCTGAAAAGTTTTCCTTAAAAACATTAAATATATAAAATACACCACAAACATACAAAAAAGTATTACATTTAAAGGAGAAGTTCACTTCCGAAACAAAAATGTTCAGATAATGTACTCACCCTTTTGTCATGTTCAAGTCTTTCTTTCTTCAGTCGTAAAGATTTCTTTTTTTTTTTTTCAACGAGGAAAACATTTCAGGATTTTTCTCCATAATGTGGACTTCAATGGTGCCCCCAAGTTTGAACTTCCAAAATGTAGTTTAAATGCAGTTTCAAAAGGCTATAAATGATCCCAGCAAGGGAAAAATTACAATTTACATACTTTTTAACCTCAAATTCTCGTCTTGTCTAGGTCTGCCTGAATTCAGTTTTTTTCTGGTTCATAGGGTATGTCGAAAAAATCCCATCTCATTTTCTCCTCCAACTTCAAAATCGTCCTACATTGCTGTTTTACCATTTTTTGTACAGGGTGTTTGATCTTCTTTGCATGTTCACTTTGCAAACACTGGGTAGGTACTTCTACAGCAACGTAGGATGATTTTAACCGGAAAAAACAGAGTTCAGGCAGACCTGGACAAGAGGAGCGTTTGAGGTTAAAAAGTACATAAATTGTATTGTTTTTTTTTTAATTAACTGATTGTTTCGCCAGATAAGATTCTTCTTTCTCGGCTAGGATCGTTTAGAGCCCTTTAAAGCTGCATTTAAACTATATTTTGGAAGTTCATACTCATGGGCACCATTAAAGTCCACTATATGGAGAAAAGTCCTGAAATGTTTTCCTCAAAAAACATAATTTCTTTACGACTGAAGAAAGAAAAACACGAACATCTTGGATGACAAGGGGGTAAGTACATTATCTGTAAATTTTAGTTCTGGAAGTGGACTTCTCCTTTAATTCTTGCGCTGTAATCCAAATTTTCAGAATCGATTGCATTGTGAGTAACACAACCAAATTCATAAATTCATTATGTGACAAATAAGAATGATGCAAACCCCTGCTGTGGACTGTAGGCCAATGACTTATTTTAAGTGAAAATAAATATATTTTTTAAGGCCACTGTTTCCAATCAATCAATCAATGAATAATCATTTTAAAAATTCAGCTGTTCTGTAACTGGTTATTGCCAAAATCACCAGTGCTAAGAATTCTAACATAAGTTATTTGCCTTGGTAAGTAAAGCAGTAAAGCAAAAGCTAACTTATTCTGATAATCTGCAGACATTCACAGCTGAATCGCGGAGGAACGCAGGTCCATATCAGCCGTAACAAAAAGAGAAAAGCTGAAATGATAAAGTCATTCATTTTTAATGACACACTAACTTAATGGACAATCCACAGGCCAAATGGGCACTGTCTGCCATGACTGGAGACACATCTTAAATAGTGCTTTACTGATGTAAGAACACATCAGACCAGAAATGAATCCATTCATTTTTAATGGGCTCCTCTGTCTCTCTCCCTCAATTTCTCTCGATCTTTCTCACTTTCCCACCATCTTTGAATATTTATGCATCATTCATTGTCATTATGCTCCAGCTCTACTGGTTGGTCGGTCAAACAGGGCCGGAGGGGCCGTGGGCAAAAGCAGTGAGGGGTCTGCAGGGTGGGCCACCAGCTGCCTGTAAGCCACCTCTGCTCCCATAAGAAACCACTGCCACAAACCCGGTCCTCGTCCTCGGATTTCTCCACAGCAGGTGCCCAGAGTGTTGCAGGATAATTGAGGTAACGCTGCAAGGCTAATGGAAGCAAACTAATGTTCTCCCTGTAAGCTTACATTAACATCATCATCATCATCACTGGGAAAAACAAGTTGGTGCTCTGTTTGTTGTCGTTAAGTGAAAAGCAAGGGAGGAAAAGTCAAATAGCGTTTTCTTAAGATGAAGACCGATTCAGTTTTGGATTTGAATTAAGTTTAAGCGGTGAGGGTCTGAAAATGGAAAATATGGGACTTTTTTGAAGCTTGGAAACTAAGAAAAGCCTTATATGAAGGAATTGTACAGATGGTTTTTCATGCTTCTACTGAAGCACAAGAATTTCTACAACATGCTAAAGAACAGAATCATCAGGTTTTGTTCATGCAACTTCAGCGGGACACAAACCGAACACATAAACAGTTTAACTTGTCACGTAAAGAAATAGTTCAGCAAAAAATTTTAATTTGCTGAAAATGTACTCATCCTAATGCCATCCAGAACAGTTTGTTTCATTATCATAACAGAGGGGACATTTAGCATTGCATTACTTGCTGGGTGCCGTCAGAATGACGTTCAAACAGATTATAAAAACATCACAACAATCCACAAAAATCAACAAGACTGCATTACTGTCTTGTAAAGCGAAAAAGCTGTGTGTTTTTGAGAAACAAATCCATTATTAAGATGTATTTAACTTAATAATATAATATGTGACCGTGCATAGGACAATATTTGGCCGAGACACAACTATTTGAAAATCTGGAATCTGAGGGTGCAAAAAACTCAAAATATTGAGAAAATCACCTTTAAAGTTGTCCAAATGAAGTTCTTGGATATGCACATTACTAATCAAAAATTAAGTTTTGATATATTTACGGTAGGAAATTTACAAAATATCTTCATGGAACTTGATGTTTACTTAATATCCTAACGATTTTTGGCATGAAAGACAAATCGATAATTTTGACTCATGCAATGTATTTTTGCGTATTGCTACAAATATACCCGTGCTATCTAAGACTGGTTTTGTAATCCAGGTTCACATATAGTATATCACATCATATGAGCTATAATATAATCTCTAAAATAGACTGCAGTTTAAAAGTTTGTGATCGGTAAGATTTTTAATGTTTTTTTAAAGAAGTATTTTCTGCTCATCAAAGCTGCATTTATTTGATTAAAAATACTGAAAAAAAACAGTAATAATGTCAAATATATTTGCAATTTAAAACAGTGTTTTTGTATTTTTATATATATTAAAATATAATTTATTGCTGTGATGCAAAGCTGAATTTTCAGCATCTTTACTCCGGTCTTCAGTGTCACACGATCCTTCAGAAATCATTCTAATATGCTGATTTATTATCAGTCTTGAAAACAGTTGGTGCTGCTTTATATTTTTTTCAGAATTCTTTGATAAATAAAACGTTCAAAAGAACAGCATTTATTTAAAATAGAAATCTTTTGTAACACTAAGTTAACAAAGTAACAAAGTTTGGGGTCAGTATTTTAGTAATTTAGCAATGATGTGTTAAATTGTTAAAAATTATAGTAAAGACTTATATCGTTAGAAAAGATTTCTACTTTGAATAAATGCTGTTCAAAGAACATCAAAAGATCCAAAAGTTCCAAAAAATATCAAGCAGTACAACTGTTTCCAACATTGATAATAAAAGTAATAAATCAGCATAATACAATAATTTCTTAAGGATCATGTGACACTGATCCTATAATTTATTTCTGTGCTGCATCACAGACATTATATTTTAAAGCACATTAAAATAGAAAACTGTTTTAATTTGCAATAAGATTTAATATTATTATTTTTTTTCCGTATTTTCCGTTTCTTTCTTATGATTTAACACCAGCAGCATTGAAACATCAGCATTGATCATGTTCTACAGCATAACTTGAGAATGTTCCAGAGCAATCTTGTATTTAAAGGTAAAGACAGTATCATAAATTTGATTACTGACCTAGAAATGAGAATCTTAAGTTCAGAAGACATTAACAATAATTATTTATATTAATAATATTATTTATATCACAACTTTTCTTTGTTTTAAAAATACCCTACAACTGAATGGCTGTCTCAGATTCTAGACCTCATGTCAAACTCAAAAGCACTTCCAATGTCAACAACATAAATACTGTTATGGTTAACTGTATCTTGTCAATCTGCTACACCCAAAAATGAAGACAGATTTACTGTAATAACCCCTAAGAGCAAACATCTTCTGATGAATTTACTAAGATCCACCTTCATAACAGCCCTTTGAATCAAAAAACCCTTTTAAAGCATATTTTATTTATATCTGCAATAACTAAATGGATTCTTTACGACTCTAGGCTCCAATCTAATGGCGTCAAAAGACACACACAAGCAGAAAACCACCGCTATCATATCAGCACAGCCCGATATGTATCACAGATTTATGAGACTCAGAGATGTATCTGTGTATGTGTGTTTCAGAGACCTTTTGTGAGTTTCTCAAGGGTCTGGGGTACGACCAGACTCTCTGAGGAACCATTTAGAGATTGTGGATATAAATAAAAGATGTTTTAAAAGGGGCAGATGGCTAAATAGCCTTATAAAGGGTGAGGAAAATTAAATGCACACATCTAATACACTTAGCAAATTGCATTATATTGACTGTCAGAGTAGTGCATCCCAGGAGACACGGAAAAGGTGGGATGGCACGCTTTTACTCCGGAGAAAGGAAACCGTCTCATTAGATAATCATTGAATCGAAAGAAGCCCCCCAGACAACACACCGCTCTACCACACAACCAAACACACTCGCCTATACGCCGGCACACAAAACGCACACTCACGCAAATACCGTTCTCGAGATGTTTCCTCACCATCAACCTTAAAGCCATTAAACGCTTCCCTCTGTTTTCATACGTCTCGTCTCTCTCCCCAGACGCACGCCTACAACCCAGAGTAAATGCAGTCGCTTTCTTCAAAAGCCCACGTGTCCTTGATGGAAATCAAATCGACAGAGTGTACGCCAGACGCTATGTTGGAGCTCTTGTCAGTACTCTAATGGGTGACGGGGACTTTTCCAAATACATACGGTGAAGCTAGACTAATATTAAAAGGAGAGTCAATACATTTTACATTCAGTTTTGACTATGATCTGACAGTTGCAAAGAAAAGTGGCTTTTTGCATATGCTTATCACAGAAATGGCACTCTAGCAACATCTTAACAGATTAATCACACATTTGAATGACATAAAACAGTCAAGTGTCTTCAATAAAGTTTTTGAAGCACTAACCATGGCCTTCAGGTACGTAAAGGGGAAGTACACTTACAGAACAGAAATTTACAGATAATATAATCAACCCCCTTGTCATCCAAGATGTTCATGTCTTTCCTTCTTTAGTTGTTAAACATTTCAGGACTTTTCTCCATATAATGGACTGATATGGTGCCCCGATTTTGAACTTCCAAAATGCAGTTTAAATGCAGCTTCAAACTATCCCAGCCAAGGAATAAGGGTCTTATCTAGCGAAACGATTGGTTATTTTCATTAAAAAATACAATTTAAATACTTTTTAATATCATTGCTCGCTTCTTGCTCTCCCTGTACTCTGTGTATTCTGCCTCACTCTAATCGCATTTTCTCCCTCAACTTCAAAAATCATTTCAAAATCATCCTACACTCTTAAAAATAAAGGTTCTTTACTGGCATCAGTGGTTATTTGAAGAACCTTGAACATCCATGGAAACTTTCAAACGCAGAAAAGGTTCTTTACAGTCGAAAAAGGTTCTTTAGTTTTTTTAAACGTTCTTCAAAATGGTTTTTTTTAGGGAACTGTTCACTAAAAGGTTCTTTGGGGAACCAAAAATGGTTCTTCTATGGCATCACTGCAAAAACACCCTTTTGGAACCTTTATTTTTTAAGAGTGCACATCACTGCAGAAGTACCGACCCAGTCTTAGCAAAGTGACCATGCAAAGAAGAACAAACACCCTCAACAAAAAAGGTAAAACAGTGATATAAGACGATTTTGAAGTTGAGGGAGAACATGTGATGGGAATTTTTCGACATACCCTAACTGTCATGAACTGGAAAAAAAAAAAACAGTTTAGGCAGAGTGAGACAAGATGAGCGTTTGACATTAAAAAGTATATAAATATTATTATTTTAATGAAAATAACCAATCGTTCCACTGGATAAGACCCTTTTTCCTCGGCTGGGATCGTTTACAACCACATTTGCGATCTTTGAAGCCGCATTTAAACTACATTTTGAAAGTTCAATATCGGGGCACCATATCAGTCCATTATATGCTTCCCTCAAAAAACATAATTTCTTTATGGCTGAAGAAAGAAAGACTTGAACATCTTGGATGACAAGGGGTGAGTACATTATCTGTCAATTTTTGTTCTGGAAGTGGACTTCTCCTTTAAGCAGCTTATGTTTATTTAAAGTAGTGATTTACATACTGTATGGTAGAGTTAGGACTGTAAGGACTGGGGGAAAAATAGATTTTTTAATTAATCACGATCTTCATTTGAATGATCTCTATGTTCATTCTTAAAACCCCAAGATCTATGACAAATAAATAAAGAAACAAATAAATGAATAAATACATACATAAATAAATAGGCTGCTTTTTAAAAGTTTGTGGTTATTATAAAGATATTGCTTTATGTTTTTCAATAAGTCTCTTATGTTCATCCTGGCCGCATTCATTTGATTAAACACACAAACAAACCAACAAAAAACTAATGTAATATTTTGAACTATTAGTACAATTTAAAATGATGTTTTTCTATATTAAAATGTAATTTATTTTTGTGATGGCAAAGCTGAATTTTCAGCAGCATTACTCCAGTCTTCAGTGTCACATGATCCTTCGGAAATCATTTTATAATGATAATACAGTATAATTAATGTTAAAAACAGTTGTGTTGCTTCATATCTTTTCATATTTTTTTTACCATCTTAGATGTATTGTTCAAATTAAACCCACAGAGAATAAGCGGAGCTGGCCCAAAATCTAAATTAGATAAGCTTTACTTTTTTAAAAAGAGAACAAAGACATCTTTTTACAGTCACAAGCTTTTGATATTTGTGATTTTAGTTAGTGTAGTTATAATTAAATTACAATTACATTAATTAATAATTAAAAAACAAACTATTAATTTTACTGAAATTACAATTAAAAACGCTAACAAAGGAAACGTACAACAACAACAACAACAACAACAAAAATAAATTTCCATTCTGATTTTTATATTGCAGCCATTCTTATTTATAGGGACCAATAATATGTTTTATTTTTCCCAAATTTGCTATAATTTAATGTGTTTTTCCCCTTTTTATAGACTGTTTTAATGGTTAAATGAAATGCTTTTAACAAAAATCAATGTCTAATTCATTGAAACTTACACAATTTAATAGCAATTTATTAGAAGTTTAACAAAAATTACATTTTAAGGCCTTTATTTATTTATTTTCAATGAATTTTGTGTTTTCCATTAATTTTCTGGATTCCATTTTAATGGTTTCAACAGTTGTGTTGTTTCAGGATTTTTGATGAACAGCATTTGACATAGAAATATTTTATTGAAAGCATCTTTGCTAAATAAAAGTATTAATTTCTTTAAAAAATACAGACCCCAAACTTCTGAACGGTGGTGTATATTATATAATGCATGTACTGTGCAGCACAGACAGACAAGACTATTTTTGTGTTATGTTAACAAACTCTTGCACATACTTGTGAAAGTTTCAGACTTATTTCAGTATATTTGCACCTGAACACTCGTAAAAATCTTGTAAACTTAAGTTCTCCTTAATAATAAGCAGTCTACATGCTGGTTTGAGAAACCAGTGCTACTCAATCATAAAATACCTCATGTTGCTATTAAAGATCATCTTAATAGCATGATTTGCAACATTACTGGGAAACCCAGGCCTCATTATTTTCTTTGCCAACACCTTTCTCTCTCTCTCTCTCTCTGTCACTTCTGCGCTCCCTGCAAACCTTCGCTATCACTTCTTCTCTCTAACAAGGACATTTGGGAGACAATTTTGCAACTTCCTCTTCAAACAGCATATGAGGAGCAGGAAATTTGGGATTCATGTAAATGAACAGTGGGGAAACTCTCAAGAGCATCCCTTATCTCTCCCTTATTGAGGAAAAACAAAAGATGCGTCATTTCCCCGCACACAATCCAGAGACGAATAAAAGAGCAGGCGAACGACACAAACAGATTTTCAAGTGCAAAAAAGGGTGTTTTTACATCTGAAAGGTATAATTACACAAACACTGGCCCAGTGATGTTGACGCTTTGGCTTCTGGGGTCAATATTGAGCTCTGAATTTTGGTTTAAATAATTAAACAAGGCATAATCTGAAGTGGCGAACAAAAGACCAGCTTGTTCTCTACACCTTTGAACCTTAAGAAAGAACAAAAAATAGAAAATATTAGCCATTTCATCCTTCCCTTTTCCCGAATCAATCAGTTATTTTTTTTCCAATGGAGCTGCATTATTCATTTATAAGTCACATGAATAATTAATGCCATTCTTGTATTGTGTTTCCAGAGCTGTTTAAGGTTAAAAATAAAAGTGTGCAGACTGCATATTTACAGGTGTATGAGGCATCGCCCACAAACAGCGGAACATCCATAATGGTATAGAAGCGTTAACCTTGGCTTCACACAACAAGGAGAGAGTTTTGTGATAGGAATACCAAACAAGCACGAAGACAACTTCAACTCAGCGGGACGCCAACACACCCCATAACCTCCCACTAGTCACTGTTTTTCTTAAAGAAAAAAAAAAGAAAAGAAAAGAAAGAAAGAATAAAGAAGGAAAAACAAACCTTAAGAGCAGAGAAGTGTCCATTTTTCTTCATTGATGTTATCTTACTTTGCCGTCCGCAAACGCTTAAATTATTGATGCAACCGTGGTCAACAGCTACAAGCAATATATCGGTGTCATGTTATTATTAAAAAGTTTAAGCACTTTCTGTTAAATTTGGGTTTTTCTAACTGTTTATATAGCTTTTGGATATTAGAATATGAACTTTAAATTTATTATGAGTTTTAGGTCTCACCTATTGTTATAAAGACCTGATTTTACCATCTTAGGCCCTGTTTACACTAGTGTGTTTATGCAAAAAGTCTCAGTTTTAGTTAATTTACATTAAAACACAACCCTGGAGCTTTCAAACCAAAACAAGGTCTGCAGCGTTTTCGAAAGTCTGCATTTTCGAGGGTCAAAAACGCAAAGTAATGTACACGACAGGTGTTGGGAAAGCTTCACTTTTTAAAAAAGTAGACAAAGACATTTTTTTATAGTTACTTTTAAAGCTTTTGAGTAAAATATTTCCTTTTTAGCTTTAGTTTTGTTGTAAATTAAATCACAATTATATTAATTAACAATTCAAAAACAATTAATTTGACTGAATATTACAATTTAAAGCACTGACAAAAGAAACGACAGATATAAATATATATATATATATATATATATATATATATATATATAATAAAATTAATGTTGTCTTAATTTTTCTAGACTCTGTTTTAATAACTAAATTCAATTTTATTAATAAAATAATCATTTCTAAGTATTTCAAATCATGAAAATTACACAATTTAACAGCAATTTATTAAAAGGTTAACAAAACAATACATGCTTTTATTAGATTTTTTAAAATCTCAATTTCAGTTTCATTTTTACCAAATTCTGTTTTCCATTGATTTTCTGGATTTTATTTCAATGATTTTATTAAATTTTAATAATCAAAAGCATGTCTAATTAATTGATTTTATTTAAAAATGTATTTATTTATTTATTTATTGGTTTGTTTGTTTATTTATTTATTTATTTAAATACATCCTGGCAAAGTTTTTTTTTTTTTTTTTTTTTTTAAATAACGTTTTAATAATAATTTTATCAGTAGTGGTAGTACTGTCATTACATTAAGTAATATATTTCTGTCACAGTTTCTTCAAGTTAAACCGAACTTTTATTTTGACAGGTTTAAGTTTCTTTATGAATGAAAGACTAATTTGGAGTAGACGTCGTATTTAAGTCACCTGCAGCTACGTGCGCATTGTGGTGGCAGAAAAACACTGGTAACAAATTTAGGGAAACGGGTAAAATCCAGTCAATTTATCGTTGGATATCAAAATCGGAATGCAAGTAATTTTTATAGAATACTGTCATCAAAAGGTGCAGTTGAAACTAAACGCTGATGTTTAAACTTGTGACGCAAGATGTTTATACTATCGAAACCTATAACATCTTACATATTTACACATTTACCTATTTGATCTCACAATACTGACTTTTTCTTGACTAGTTCATTTTTCTGATCAGAACTGAGATACAATCTTGCAATTGCAAGAATAAACTCAGAATTTTGAAATATAAACTTAAATTTATTATTTTATTCCATGGCTTCCATAGACCGCTACTTGAAAACTGTCATTTTCTGCCATCAGATAGGCTCTGTTCACAAATAAACATCATCACTGTTTACAAACACAGAATATATATGGCAGTAGTTTTTCTCAAGAGAAACTGTAAAATGTCCATGAAGAGACTTTTAGAGCAGTTCTATAGTTTATGTGTTTATGCAAGCTTCAGTATATGTATAGAAAACAAAACTGCGCGTCTGCGCAATTCATTCACACAGAGGCATGCAGAACATACAGAATTCATATTTAAATAGTCATTTTGCAGCTAGATATTATATATAAGATATAAGTGTACTGGCCTACTTTTGATTTATCCATCCGGAATTTGGCAAATTTCACGACATTTCAGCGTTGTACAATAAAATCCCTTTTTATGACTGGATTCTGGAAATCATAGGGCCCTACTTTTAAGTGCCTGCTTAGTATGAATCACTTCTGCTGTATTCCACACTTGAATAAAAACTAAATGAATGTAAATTTTTTAACTGAGGGGTTGTTAATAGGCAAGTCTAGCACCTTTAAAACACTTTTCAAGAGTTCACGTGCGTTGATTAAAGGCTGATCATGATGTAAATTTATACTCTGACATTCTATTCCATCAGCTTCAAACATAAAAACAGAATCTCGTCGTATGTACCCGTATTCAGAGTCCTTACCAACAGACGCCCCTCAAATATAATGATTTGGAAAGGCACAATGTCCTTTCGCCGATTTGTGATTGCACTGTTTTGATTAGTTGAGAATACTAGAAGGGTCTGGCACAAATAAAAACAAACACTCTTAATTAGAAATTTAAATTAAATTAAAACTGAAGAGACGGCCGTGATTCATTATTCTTCTCCGAATACATTTGTAATCCCAGGGAGGAGTTGAAAACACATTTTTACCGAGAACGCAGCATTGTGATTTCAAGTTGTTTTTATCATTGAATATGCCAAATAAAAGGAGGAAGCCAACGGCCGTCTTTGTTTGTAAAAGAAATTATGCAGTGAATGGCATCTGCTCAAAATACGGTCTTTGCGTCTATCTAGTCAACCGTGGAGTCTTTTGCCGCCCAAATGGGCACCAGGCTGTCTGTCAGTAGCAGGTCCCTAAAGTAATGTGCTAAAGTACTTAACCTCTCTGTGGGGGGGCCAGTGGGCGGACGGCACCTGAACACCGAATCTGTCACGCACAGGGGCCCCCATCGGGAACCGGACACAAAGGGCATGCGGCACGCAAGGGTGAACGCAATCTGTCCAGCACAGCATTTACTCAGATGCATTAGACACACATAAGCGGACACACATGCACAAATGCATCATGTTGGTTTTCAGACACACACACACTAACATCTCCACATGTTCTTTTGCTGACATTATGAACTCTCGCTCGCACACACACCGTGCCTGTCAAGTCTACTTCCAGACCGAGCGACAAGACTGGCTCCTTGACTCACTCACACGAGCCAACCCACACAAACATGTCAACAGCCATTCAAAATGAGCCACACGCACACATTTTTCACCCTGAGACACACACGTACCCGGCTCGAGAAAACAATGTCAAGATCATCTCAGGTTAGGCAGACACACATGGACACACGTTGCAACTGGATTGACTATATGGGCAGACGAATACACTCGAAATCATGTTCGTGTTCACTCGAGCAAGCCATCTGAGAGAGCAACGCCACACGCTGCCCACAACACACCACTTCACAGGCTCTCACTGCTTTCATCACATGTGTCAATCCTGCTCGCATTCAGCCGCACTTTGAGCGATAGGCGATGTTACTGTAATGCACAATGATTCAGCACTGTCTTTTTTTTACTTGTGGGCTTTTGTAGATCCCATAGCGCTAGGGAATCGCAGAGGAACACTGAAGCTGAAACTTAAGAGTAGATGCCATGCTAACACAGACACATACATTGTTAAAAACAAAAAAACCCACAATTTGTTGAGTCAACTTAAAATAATGTGTTACCCTGCAAATTCTTACATTTTAAA
The DNA here is from genome assembly GCA_019740295.1 of Labeo calbasu. Taxonomy (NCBI): domain Eukaryota; kingdom Metazoa; phylum Chordata; class Actinopteri; order Cypriniformes; family Cyprinidae; genus Labeo; species Labeo calbasu. The sequence goes on from JAHKKF010522705.1 coordinate 16,299, forward strand.
AGTTTAATCAACTCGAAATGATAAGTTGTACTAAGTGAAAACAGATATTTGAGTAAACAAACAATTTGGTTTTTGCTGAACTTCAAAGTTGGGCTTGTTACCCAGCTGCCTTAAAAAAAATTTCACTTAGGAAAACTTAACATTTCAAATTGAGTTGACTGAACTTAAAATTTTATAAGGCAACCAAGTAACAAATTATTTTAAGTTGTATCAACAAATAGTTTTTTACAGTGTATGGGAAAGAATACAGAGAGATTTATATGAAGGTCCTGAAGGACTATAGGTATGAAAAAATACATTTATCGACACATGCACTATAAAAAAAAACGTGCAGTAAGACTTTTGAGTTCTCTCAACAATAGTTTTTTAGTTTTTTTTTGTTTCGCTAACATAAATTTGTTTGCTCATGCAATGTTGATTGTCTTATTTTGCTAATAAAAAAAAAATCTTCAGCAGCTGAAACAACAGTTACTGCCATTAAGGTAATTCATTTTTTTATGTATCAATTGTTTGTTTATTTACAAATGACAAACAGTGAATTGTTACAGAAACATTAGCTATGTTTCCATCACCTTGTGTTTATATGCATTTTGAAGTATCGCATCAGAAATGATCGATGGAAACACTAAAATTCGGAAAAAGAAATCACTTAATTTGCAAAAAACGTTCTTACGCTCGCTTGAGGTGCTTTTTGAATTGTGCAAAAAAGGGTTAGTGCGAATAACGCGAGATGGAAACGCATTTTGCAAATTAATTCCTCCACACGCACCAAAAAAGTCATGTGACTGCGATATGGAACGGGATAACTTGACTAACTAGCAGACTGATTTCATTGTACAGCATCTGAAATGTTGTTATGGTCATTCTAAGATGCCTGAGCAAAGTCTGCCATCAAAGTATTTTTATTATAATTGCCTCAAAGAACTGTATTACAAGACTGCGTTCCCAAACAGCTGGCATTTGCCTCCAAAAGCAATGACCGCATGTATTGTTTCGTCTGCTCTCTCTGAATCGCAAGTAATTTATTATATGTGAAAATTAATGTATTCAGTGGTTTCTCCTACTTTTCTTAGTGATATTTAGTGCCAATTTATCAGGAGGTGATGATTTTGTTCTCTTCGAATCATTGGATGGAAACGGTGCTTATTCGCAAATGGTTTAAGCGATATGCCAATTTTTCGCACAAACTTTGGATAGACAACCCGGCTCTTAATGGATAACTTAGGCTGCGTTTACACTAGTGCGTTCTGGTTTTAAAATGGCGTTTTAAAATGAAAACGATCCTCGCCTACAATCTCCGTCTACACTACAGAACCGAAAACGCATATTTATCTAATAATTTATACCCTATTATTAGATGGCGGAACGCGTCTATGTGCTTGGAGTGGTCAAATGATGCATCTGCCTATAGACATATATGGGTACAACAATGAGCATGATGTTATTGTTTACACGGTCGCAAAGTATACACAGAGACAATGTGGGCAGCCATGCTATCATTTTCAAAAGTCTCTGTTTACACAAAAAAGCAACCCCGGAGTTTTCACACTAAAACGGGGTCTGCAGCATTTTCAAAAGTCTCCCATTTCGAGGGTCGAAAACGTTGGAGCAGTGTAAAATACAGGCATAACCGTAGCAAAAGTTATGAAAAAAACACTGCTTTTCCACAGAACTAGAATGCTTGTCAATCATCTGTCAAGTCTCTGCATCATCTGCTCTAGCTACAAATAAAAGTGTTTTATCCTCAGCTGCATTAACAAGTTAACAAATTAAAAAAATAATAACCAACAAATTTTAAAAAGTCCAGAATTTCCAGTTCCAAGGTCATTCACTCCATCCATTCCATACAAGCTTTTTTTATATTTAAATCTTAAATTTCCATCCATCTTAATTGTAGTCCTCTATGTCAAAATTACCCAGGAATGAGCAGGAGCCAATTCAAACTATTAGAGAACAATCAGGTGGTCTTTGGTTCCATCTGCACTGAGTGTCCAAACGCCCTGATTACAGGTTGTCTGTGCCGCCCACCGGCCCATTCAGATGCCCCTTTCAATAAACCATGTCAACCAAAGAGACTTGAAAAGAACCAGCGGGCTGCCACAAGCTCAAACACTTTGTCCAGGCATTCAGTACCCTGTGTTATAACCATAATTGATTCATTTACCTTTCATTCCTTTCAGTTCCTCAGTTCACAGTGCAATTTCAAAGGTATGACAAGTTCAGAAAAAAAATAATCCTGAAATTAATCATTACCTTTGACATACAGTGGAGAGGTGCCTCAGGAACAATCTATGATTTTTTTTTTCCTTTCTGTTTTCACTACCACCTGCATACATATATATGATACATATATACATATATGCAACAGGATATATATATATATATATATATATATATATCTGTGCATAGTTGTGGACTGGCTAATTAATATATGCATGATTAGAAATTGATCCATTCTCATTTGAGATGTAACTTGAAGCTTACATAATACAATGCTGGGAACAAGTATGTAAAATGATTTATTTGCCATTAAACTGTTTTGTTTATTTTTTCTGTAAACTACAGAAGCACCCAGGCATCTGGATTCACAGCAGCTTACAGTGATCAGTCACGCCATAGTTAAGAGCGTCAAAACGGCATTTATTGTATGAATTTTGTAACAGAATGTACAGGATTTGAAAGCTGAGACTTTGTTTCTGATCAGAAGTAACTAAGCACAAAGCTCTTTGTGATAATTGGATTGGAGGCGCATTACAAATAATGTTTTCTGAAGGGAAAACCACAGACCTGGCAACCCAGGTTTGAACTATGGGTGATTCATAGGACCAAACAGAACCAATGACACAGTGTTACTATGTTATTATTGTATTTAACTTTTTTTTTTTCCCCAATTTGATATCTGACACGTTTTCCATCCCCTTTTGACTGACTGGATGTAACCTGCCCTGATCATCGACTGTTTTGAAACAATTGGGCGATTGCAAATAATTGCTTTCATTGGCTGTTACCAATTATCTTCCTAATATTTCTGTCATAGACAATGCATAATGAAGATGTCATTTGGCAACATGCTTGAGTAGGGGGAGCAACAATTTTTTTTTTTTTTTTTTTTTAATTGCTTGTGTTGCCTACAATTAAATGAGAAGTGTACTTCCAGAACAGAAATTTACAGATAATTTACTCACCTCCTTGTCATCCAAGATGTCTTTCTGTCTTCAGTTGAAAAAAAATTATGTTTCTTGAAGAAAAAATTCAGGAATTATCTCCATATAGTGGAGTTCAATGGTGCCTCCAAGTTTGAACTTCCAAAATGTAGTTTAAATGTAGATCCAAATGGCTCTGAACAATCCCAGCCGAGGAAGTAGGGTCTTCTCTAGCAAAGCGATCGTCATTTTCAAAACAAATTGACAATATATATACTTTTTGTCCTCAAACGCTCAATTTTTGTTTTTTCGGGTCAATACCGTTAAGGTATGTCGAAAAACTTGTTTTCTTCCCCAAATCCCCAGTGTTTACAAACATGCAAAGAACATCAAACGCCCTTTATGAAGAAAAGATAAAACAGCGATGTAGGATGATTTTGATCTTGAACAAGAAAACGAGACTATTGACCCGGATTACACAGACTACTCATTCACATTGCAGAGATGAGACAGGACGAGCATTTGAGTTTCAAAAGTATATTAATTGTCAATTTGTTTCGAAAATGACAGATCGTTTCGCTAGATAAGACCCTTCTTCCTCGGCTGCGATTTAAAGCTGCATTTAAACATCATTTTGGAAGTTCAAACTTGGGGGCACCATTGAGGAAATATAATTTCTTATTGACTGAAGAAAGAAAGCCATGAACATCTTGGATGATAAGGGGGTGAGTAAATTATCTGTAAATTTTTGTTCTGGAAGTGAACTCCTTTAAAGGCACAATATGTAAAAAAAAAATATTAAAATATCCAAAAAACACTAGAACAGTGTTACATATTTTGCTGACTTGTGTAGGCTACTTACATTATTCCAAATGTTTCCAAGAATGTGTAAATCCAGAGAAAAAAAGCAATTTTAACTAGCGTAACGGGTGCTGTGTCATTGCATCGCCTGCCAATGACGTCATACACCCTTGATTCTCTGGTTTTATTTTTTATTTTTATCTATCTATATATATCTATCTATATATATACACATGCACACATATATTCTTAGTCACAAAGAAAAAATAAAATGTAACCTTGTGCAGAACATGTGTTTTCTCTACATGCTTGCTTACAACTTACATCACATTCTGCAGAGGAAGTCGTGAGAGACCCAAGAGAAAAGAATGTGGAATTTTCAATTTTGGAAAGGGAATGACGAATGCAGTCGTGTCCAGAGGACACGGGCAGAAATTGGAGCAGAGGAAAGCCGTCTGATGGTGGGTTATCAGCTAGAGCTTCTGATGGCTTAAACCCATTCAGATGTTTTGATATGTGGGAGATTTACACAGGAGATTTGGAATCTCAACCATATATTGCTTTACATGATGGTCATATTATTACCTACATTTATATTTCCGCTGTCAGGACAGTCTCATAAAGAAGATGTCACTGTAGGATAAACGTCTCTCCAATATCACCAAAACTCCAAAACTCAGTTTGGAGGATTTTCTCAAGCCTTGGCTTGATATTATTGTATTGTGTTTAAATAATGCAGGAAATATGATCATGAATGATATACAAAAGTGGTTCAAATGAATAATGCAGAGCTATTTTTTTGAGGAAAATCATTCTACGGCTGCACTCAAATCTCATTATAAAGATGCATTGAAACTTAGTGCATAACAATTGGCCACATGACACACAAGAGTTAATTAAATTAATGTGCTTTTAATGATGCTTTGTCTCAAAATGTCTCAAACTTCAATGCATGGAAAAAAGCACATTGGAGATTCTACTGGGAAACTAGGAAAGTTTGTATGTTTGTGTGATATTTTACACAATGCTTGCTCCAAATACTGTCAGTGCTGCTTTTACTGCTTTGAATATGTATGAAGGTCATAAAATATTGTCGAACTAGCTGTTTTCAATTCTCCAAAAGTACAAACTTTAAATTTGGTAGGGCTGCAGGGAGATATTTGATAACCTCTCTCATTGTATAACCCAGTAAGCACTTCTCTATTTTCACAACATGCTGTTTAGATTATGTAAAGAGCAAGATGGCCTCTATGATTTTAACAACAGCCAATTGACCCAACTTACAAATCTATAAAGTTACAAACAGAAGCAGCACTGGCAATCTAAATGATATATTCATGCATCATTTACATTATGTGAAAAATTAATGCTGAGATCTATTTTCTATGATATAGTCCTGTATGTCATCCAAGTGTTGATCTGAGCGATCGCATTTACTTTAAGTAGAATGTGTACAGACTGGCACAACCTCAGCCCTCTGCAGACAACAAATCAAGAACAACTCAAGCGGGAAATAAGAGACAAAAACAGAAAGCGAGAGGGGTAAGATAAGGATACTGGGAGAATAAACTCCCTGTGGTCATATATCGCTGTGTGTTGTGACAGATATTACTAATACAAGAAAAAACTAAATGTTTGCTGTCTGGTTTTGTCTTCACAGGTCACTGAGAGCAATGCACAGTGCAGGACTACCAAAGTCGGGAGAGGAAAATAAGGGACACTTAGCAAATTAAAGACAATTACCACTTCTCTATCCATATATTTGCCATTGAGCACTGGTTGGCAAATATAAATAAATGGATAAATAAATAAGTGCTACACAGTTCAGTCTGCAGCAATAAATGTGACCCTGGACCACAAAACCATCATAAGGGTCAGTTTTTTGAAACTGAGATTTATACAAATTCCTGAAAGCTATATAAATAAGCTTTCCACTGATGTATGGTTTTGTAATATTTGGCCGAGATGTGGAATCTGAGAGAGCAAAAAAATCTAAATATTGAGAATCTATAAGTTGTCCAAATGAAGTTCTTAGCAATGAACCTTATTAATCAAAAATTAAGTTTTGATATATTTTCGGTAGGTAATTTACAAAATATCTTCATGGAACACGATCTTTCCCTTAATATCCTAATGAGTTTTGGCAAGAAAAATGACCCATAAAATGTATTTTTAGCTACTGCTACAAATATACATGTGCTACTTAAGACTGGTTTTGTGGTCTAGAGTCACAAATGTGGAAAGAAAGAAAAACAGCACTTTGATTTTAACGTACTGGCATGCAACTTCACAGCTGTAGTAAAAATAAATAAAATATCTATGTCATTATAAAGTGTCACATTTTGCCTCATGCAAATTATAACACTTGCGAATGACTATAAATATATTTCAAGGTGAACAGGCTCTGTAAGAGCTTTAGCTTTGAAACATTTTAATTAACATTTTATAAATATCCAGTGAAAAATGTGCACCAGTTAAATACAAAAGAAAACTAGAAGTGGATTGTTTGTCTTTAAATTCCACCAGTTCTAAAAATACAATAGCGTAATAAGTGGCAAGGGCAGACAGAAGAGAATAACAGAAAAAAAGTGCAATAAAATATAATAAAATATTATTATAAAATAAAATAAAATAAAAGTATTAATTTTGTGTTCCTTGATGCTTTTTGATGCCCGTTTCCACCACTGAGGAAAAAAAAAGTAATTGCGACTTTTCATCTTACAATTCTGACTTTTTCCTCGGAATTGCGTGATACAAACTTGCAATTCTGACTCTGGATAAAATAAAATAAAA
>JAHKKF010522705.1:23059-36546 GCA_019740295.1 Labeo calbasu
ATAAAATAAAATAAAATAAAATAAAATAAAATAAAATAAAATAAAATAAAATAAAATAAAATAAAATAAAATAAAATAAAATAAAATAAAATAAAGGTAATTGCAACTTTTCATCTTACAGTTCTGACTTTTTCTTCGGAATTGCATGATACAAACTTGCAATTCTGATTCGGATAAAATAAAATAAAAAAGGGCTCTGCTAAGAAGCTAAAATACAGAACAAACTACATTCCAAACAGATTTAGTACAGAATGCAATTCTGCATTTGCTTCTGTAGGTGTAGGATGGTTGGCAACCCTGGCAACCCTCCAAAATATTCCATTAAAATTATGTCAAATGAATGAATAAATGAATAATTAAATAAAAGAATAACAGAACAAACTTAGAGGGGGAGACAAACACACAGCCACGTAAATTGCCTAAAAATGGCAGCCCCCCTCAGCAGCTCGGGTTTCGAGCCCCTCCTCATTTGCGGTGTGCGGTCGCCACCGCAGCACTTCCTAAAATGGATTTCCTGAACTGCAAAACTTCCGTATAGATGCCCCTCTTCCTTCTCAGCTTATTAAACAGATTAGCGAATGAAACCAGACCAAAGACGCCACATCACCCTTTCTAAATGAGTAATTCTAGAAGGTTTCTTCCTTAAATGAGAGCCATATTTCTGCCTGAGGATTGATTACACTCCTCAAAAATAACAAAAACCATTCAAAAGTCGGGTATAAAGTCAAAATGACATCTAAATTGACTTATAATTAATCTAAAATTACAATTTACTGCCCCTCATGTCAAAAACAATCAAATTGGAAATTCAACAGATTCCATAATTAAAATAGGCTGTGAACAGTATTTTAAAATAACTTTAAAGTCATTAAAATGGAGACTGCTGTACCAAGTAAATGTGTGGAAGGGGACAGCCATCATTATTAATTTGAAACGGTACGCCATAGGATACTTTCCATACACTCTACAGGCTTAATCCTTTGAGACAATTTTAGCAATTTCCAGGCAGTAATAGCAGAACCGATTTGAGTCAGAGCCCTTTTCACTCAGTAATTTGTGTATGTCAGGTATGATCATTGAAAAAGAGAATCCAATTAGTCTGCAAATTGAACTCTGACAGAGAAACCTACTCCGGGTTGCCCTGCCATCTCCACAGGATGTGACTGTTCCTAGATGGAGACACCTCCCTCAGTTGCTACCGATTCATTTGACACACCGGACTTCCAGGGGAGAGAAAGAGTGTTTGTGCTTCAACATAAACCTGAGCAGAATGAACAAAAATCTACTGAGTAAAGAGCGTACAAATCCACACAAAAAAGCTGGCAGGAATCTCCACTCCAATTTCACTACTGCACCATAAATAAACCCAAGTGAAATGGAAACCATTTGATTGTATCTCGCAAAGACTATCATGAGAGCACGTACAAACATCCCTAAATGTTTTATATGCACTAAAACCACCACATTGATTGGCTTCAGACAGTGCGTATTATCTCACATGAACAAAAAATAGAATAATAATCAATCAATAATGAATCTTACTGAATATATTGTACTCTCAAACTTGTCAGTTATATTTTTTTTAAGCTGCACAGAAATGTATTAATGCACTTCATCGAGGCTGCATTAATTTGATCAAAAATATAACAAAACAATACTAACGTAAAACAATATAGTAATATATTTTGAAATGCAATTTATTCTTGTGATGGTACAGCGACATTTAACAGCCATAACAAAGTTTATTTGAAACAAACATCTTTTGTAACATTACAAATGTCTTTAATGTCACGTTTGAACAATTTAATGCATTTTTCCTTGCTGATTAAAGCAATTCCTTTTATATAAGTCGAGCTTACGAACCAAAATACTTGGTTTGTGATACTGTTTGTGAGATTTGAACTCGCAATTCTGAGAACAGTCAGTTTTTTTTTCTCCCCTCAAAATTGGACTTTATAATTTTATTTTTGTGAGATATAAACTTGCAACTGCAAGAAAAAAAGTCAGAATAGCGAGTTTTTATCTTTGAATAAATATTCAAAGCATTATTTGAGTCCATTAAAAATGTTCTCAAAAATGGATAAGAAATAAAAAATGTTTCCGCCACTAAATAAAAAATTTCAAATTTCAAAATTCACAATTGCGAGTTATAAAGTCAGACTTGTGAGATCTAAACTTGCAATTCTGAGAAATAAAGAGAAATAAAAGAATTTATCTGAATTGTGAGATATAAACTCCATTTCTCGCAATTGTGAGTTTATATACTGAAATTCTGAGAAAAAAAGTGAGAATTGTCAGTTTATTCTTTATTCGGTGGCGGTTTCCATATTTTTGACGCTCATAGTGACGGAAGCTGCTGACTTGGATCACTAAAAACCATGGTTTCAGCTAAAAATCTTCATTACTGTTCTGCTGAAGGAAAAAAAAAACATTTTGGATGGCCTGTGTGAGCACATTAACAGCAAATTTTTATTTTTGGGATAACTATCGCTTTGATAAATTCAATTTTGTTTTAAAAAATCTACATATATATGTAATTACTATTATTATTATTTGTATTATTTTACCAAGAAAAATAATAAAATAAAATAAAATACTGGATAACATGTTTTCCAGCAGAATGCCTCCGTTGTACTACTGGGAATGTGTCTTCACGTGTAAAAATGGAGGTTGTACCTATGAAAAGACGTGGGCTGTAATTAAAGCCCACATACTGAAGATGTTCTCCTCTGTGGGATTCACAGCTGCAGAGGTGCACGTTCCCACTTAGCAAAGAAGATTGAATTTAGCCCACATCTCTGCATGGGAGCACATCTGATTTATCAGCAATGCCAAAATGCTACATATGTAGAAGCGGTTATAAAGATATTCACTTCAGCTACTCAGAGCCCCATGCAATGGCTCTACGAAAAAAAAGAAAAACAAAAGAGAAAAGAAAGAAATGAGGGCAATTGTTTCCTGAACCAATTAGGCAGAAAAAATGTCAATACTTTTTAGTGCTTGTTAATGAGCAGGGGGTATAGAGTCATGCACTGGGTATGTTTACCTTGCACAAAGTCCCACGGTATTCATTAGAGGTCATACGAATATTAGGCTGATGTTGCTTAGCAATAGAGAGACACAATGGCTGTTTCTCTTCAGAAGTTTTGCTGATGTGATGTTAAAGCTAACAACACCCACGTCTCGATTTTCTGTCGCCACCTCCCCTGTTCCCCTTCATTACAAGCTTGAAAAGCCTCACACCCACTTCTGAAATCATTACAGACGAGAAATCCGCGTCTACTATAATCCGTACTTTAAAAATTAAGCATCAGTTCAGACAGCGACTGGAGCTAACGTCAACATAATTCCCCCTGACGCGTGATTCTGCCTCTGGTGTGAACATTTATGGAAAAACAATAATGTGCTCGTAGGAGCATGTGATCTGCAGCCTGAGCACCTGAATAATGGCGAGCCGGGCCGCGAGGGTGCCGTAACGCGGCGAGCCCTCGTCTCAGGCACCTGGTCATTAGAGGGGGAAATGCCCAGAGGAACTTGTTAAAGGACGAAGGGAAATAGTGGTAAATAAGGTTAATTGGGGCGATCTGTCAGAACGGAGACGATGCGTTCGCTGACACGACACCAGCCATAACACGACTCCCTCCATCGCTGTTCATTAGGGTTATAGAGGGAAGAGAGAAACGGAGGAAGAGACGGTGAGAGCGAGAGAGCAAATTGACACTTATTGCGGGCAGTGTGGAAAACAGAGTGACAGAATAAAAGGACAACACAGAGACCAGGAGAAAGAACAGAGTATTGGAAAAAACGTGAGTGGCAAAGAGAGAAAGAGAGAGTGCGTGTAGAACAACGAAGAGGAAGTGGAATATCAGAGGAAAAATGAGTGAAAGGAAATTGCTTTCAGATACAACATGTTTCACAACAACACAATGTCTGCCGGTGTTTGTGCACTTGTTTAAAGGGGTCATATCATGGGGAATCAAGTTCTCCTTGATCTTCTGACATAAAAGCATTCACTGTACTGGGAACTCAAAACTCAAAAGTCTCCTATTGAAACTGAGCTCATTTTACAACTCTTAGGTTGCTGACCAATGGTGGTCTGTGATAGGAGTCGAAGTCTTTTTAAAAATGAATCTAACAAATAAAATGCTAAAACTAACCTGTGGTTTTAAACAGTTCATTCCCTGATCTTCTAAAAAGATATATTTTTCTTTCATGCACAGTAGGCTAGGCAAGCTTCAATGACTGCAACAATGTTAAAATAGGCTTTTCTCATCAGCAAAGTCAAAATAAATATACAAAGTATTATTTGAGTCCATTACAAATGTCTCTCTATTTATTAATAACGAATCATTTTCAGAAGTTGCCTTTCAAATCAATTAGCTTGCAGTTTGTTTAGATGTGCCTGGTTGTGGTTTTAGGGTACAATTTGAAATGATGTGGAAAAGAAAACTATAGTTTGACCGTGATATTTGTAGCAAAACTATGGTTATACAAATGGTAGTAAATACACCAAAATGCCATAGTTAATACACTTTTTCTACAATAAAAGCATGGGTAAATTTCGCAAGGGAAAAGTTTCAAGGCGATCCCAACAACCCTTACAAAAATCAACCATGGTTTTATTATAGTAAAAGTGTAGTAACCATGTTTTCCTGGCATATTGATTACCATTTGTATAACCACAGTTGAACAAATACCATGGCTAAACTATGGTTAGTGAAGTAAAACCATAGTTAATTTGTGGTTACCATGATTTAACTATAGTAACCAGCGCGTTTCTGTATTTGGTTGTGTTGTGAGTAGTTGCAGCACGTTTCTGTATTTGCTTGTGTTGCGAGTACTTGTAGCACATTTCTTATTTAGTTGCGAGTACTTGCAGTGTGTTATTTATATTTGGTTGTGTTGTACTTGCAGTGCGTTTCTTATTTGGTTGTGCTGTGAGTATTCGCAGTGCGTTTCTGTATTTGGTTGTGTTGTGTTGCTAGTACTTGCAGCGCGTTTCTGTATTTGCTTGTTCTACGAGTATTCGCAGTGCATTTTTGTATTTGGTTGTTGCAAGTATTTGCAATGCATTTCTGTATTTGGTTGTGTTGTGTTGTGTTGCGAGTACTTGCAGTGCGTTTCTGTATTCGGTTGTGTTGCAAGTACTTTCAGCACATTTCTAATTTTGTTGTGTTTTAGGTACTTGCTGTACGTTTCTTCTCTGGTTGGGTTGCGAGTACTTGCAACATGTTTCTGTATTTGGTTGTGCTGTGAGTACTTGCAGTACGTTTCTGTATTCGGTTGTGTTGCAAGTACTTGCAGCACGTTTCATATTTTGTTGTGTTAAGTAGCGCAGCGCGTTTCTGTATTTGTTTGTGCTGTGAGTACTTACAGTACATTTTATATTTCGGTTGCATTGCGAGTACTTGCAGCGTGTTTCTGCATTCGGTTGTGTTGTGAGTACTTGCAACACACTTCTTATTTGGTTGGGTTGCGAGTACTTGCAGCACGCTTCTGTATTCGGTTGTGTTGTGAGTACTTGCAGTATTTGCAGGTGTTTTTTTGTATTTGCAGCACTTTGATCTCTCTAGAAATTGGTGTTGTGTAAACACCTACTTAATGTGACATGCATGCTGCATCCCAATGTGCCTACTTATACTAAGCCCTTAAAGTATGTACTCTTTTGGTGAAGAAAAAGTACAGCAGAAGAGTAGGGAGCTTTGGGACATACTATCATGTCACACAACTGCGTCTTTAACGGACACTCTGTTGCATCGATACCTGTACCTTGTCACTGTAAACTAGCCTGTCAATCATCTTGTCACAGTTGACATCCTCCACATTTTATTTAATTTAATTTCCTACCGTATTGGAGAGAAAAGAAGTAGCACGTTGATCTACCAGTCATGGGTCTTTCATGCTGAAAACTCTGCTCATATTTTCAGATGAAAATATAACACAGAAATTTATAAATAAATATATATATATATATATATATATATATTACCAGGTTAAACTGATTATTAGTAACTCAAACCCCTTTTTTTAAACATCTCTACCTAACCGCCAGTCGCGCACATCCGCCAAGAATGAAGTTTTTCAAACAATTTATTCGAGTTTGTAGTTCTGTAGACGCAGAATTGTTTGCCAAATCGTAATGGACTGTGGGCAATATTAGCCATTAGAGTGTGCACGGATCCACACTTCAAAAATCAACCTAAAATAGTAGACCATCAGTAGACTTTTGGCATAGCATATGATGCTTTGGGACACACTTATTCTAATCTCACATACTATTTAGAATGGATAGTATGAACATTGGGACGCAGGAACAGTCTTTTTGAATAAATCTGACCATAGTATAAATGCAATTTATTGAGGCATGTCAAAAATAAATTACAAATCTATGTAGAAAAATAAAATAGAATGAAACAAAGGAGGACTTTTGCTGCAAAAGCAGGCCAAAAATGTCAACGGTTAGGTAAATTAAGGAAAATGAAGGAAAAAAAAGACAATAAATTGGCTCAAGGCAGACGAACTGAGAAACACCCCAGTGAGTTGCTTCACTATAATTACAATTTTTAATTGCTGTTTATATACTGTTATACTTTTATATACAAAATACACTATAAAATTAATTAATTTTTCGAAGTTGGAAATGAAACAGATTACTGGAGTATGAAAACAGTTTTTCTATTCCAAAATTTCACGTTTAATTCAATGTCTTACATGCTCTTACATGAGTAAAAACTACACCCTTGTGTGTATATGATGCCTAAAAATGTTAAATGGCTTTGATGCAGAGCTACAGAGAGAGAAGTTTGATGAAGGAGGTGTATAATTACAGTGTCACCAGATCATTTATATCCTCACTCATTAACTTTAGGGAGCCTCCGGTCCACACCTCATACACTGCTCACCATCCGACGTCAAGCCGGAGTCAAATCACAGGAGCAGCTCTCCCGGTGCAACAAAATCAGCGAGTTAAAGCACTCAGAAGAAAGGGGCCCAGTGTTAATGAGAACGATAAGACAATCACTTCCGCTGCCGGCTCGTTAGCTGAGAGTGAAACGGGAGAAAGAGACGATAAGAGGAGCAAAGGAGGAGGAGGAGACGGTTAAATATGTATGACATCACTGTTTCTCCTAGCACATGCTCAATTAACAAACCACTTCTGCCTTTTTTTCCCTCAACCATATCAACAGCAGGGAGGGGGGTTGTAAAAAATACTTAATTGGTGAGTGGAAACTAATTATATTACTGTATCTTTCATATCTTGCTGACGTCAGGAAAAGTGCACTCCGGGCACTGCTAAGGCTGAACTGCAGCATAATTTCTCGTTGAATTAAAAAGTCATGTGTGTAATTGTTTTCTGTTGAAGAACTTTCTTCTTCTCTCGGTTTAATATGCAGACACAACTCTAAGTAATCTATCTGCAAGCTGATTTTCCTGAGAAGTGTAAATACTGTGGCTCTATTAACATTTGCTCAGTTGAGCGTCTTGCAGTGTTGACTGAAAACTCAAAGGCGTGAGTTTGTCTTTTACATTAAAAAAAGAAAATCATACAGGTTTTGAACAATGTAAGGGTGAGTAAATGATGACATGACACAATTTCCATTTATGGGTGAACTAGGCCTTCAGGCTAATGTCAGTTTCCTTAATATACTACCGTTCAAAAGTTTGGGGTTGGTAAGATTTGAAGATTTTTTTAAATGGAGCATTTAACAGGATTTAATCTTTTTTTTTTGTATAGTGCAGTCTATACTGTCAACTTTTGATCAATTTAATCAGGGCTCTACAGTGCGGCCATTTCAGTCACACTTGCGACTTAAAACTACTGCGTGTGACTATGAAAAAAATATTTAGGTGCACCTGTGCAACCCGATCAGCATATTTGTGTTTGCGCTGAGGGGAGCTTCACGGGTTTCTACGTGTTTTTGCAGCGTTTGCAGTAATGTATTACAGACATATCTCATGAATCCTTTCATAAAGTGTAGAGAGAGTGTAAATAAGACATTCATTGTGCAGTGTAGGGAGCTTCATTGATTATAATGGAACTTTGTGAGATCACGATGAATTAGCATAAGTGACAGCATTTAATGATTTTTAATGGAGTTTGTAAATGTGATATTAATTTAATACAACAGCTGAATAAACAAGATAGTATTAAATGACTTACATCATCTGGCTATAAAAATATTGCCTGATTTTGCTCGATTTCGTCATCAAAAATAATTTGAAACAAGTCACAACTGAACCTCTGCGCATCTCCATTCAAACACAGCATTGTTTCGTTTATGAATGAATGTGCATTTTTAAACCAATCTAGTGAGTCAACGATTTAATTTCCTATTCATAAAGACAGTCACTTGATTTATTCCTGAATGAAGCAGCCGTTCGAACAAATCAAATGAATAAATGATTCCGTAATTAAATAAGTGACTTGCCGCCAGCTACTGGCAGTTTTAGTTTTGTTCTTCTGTGCCACCTCTGTAGTACAAATTAATTTTGTTAATACTCATTTTATTTGATTGGTAACGTATTCTACTTGTTCTTATAGTTGGAATTAGAAATTATCTATCTATCTATCTTTCTATCTATCTATCTATCTATTATATATATATTATAATATAATATAGAAATTTGACATAAATACTTTTAATAAAGTTATAAAAATGCCATTACAATAATGGGAAGGCTAATTTTTGTTCAGATTTTTTTATTATTGAATAGAAGGTGCTCCTGAAAATTTGACTGTGCTCCTAAAAAGAAAAGTAAGCGTAGAGCCCTGTAAATGCATCTTTTCTGAATAAATATATTAATAGGAAAAAAAAATCATGAAAATTGTTGAGGAAGCCTTCCATTTGGTGCACAAAAACCACAAACTTTACCTTGAAGATAACACAAAAAGAATCACAATTTCTATGGCTCATATTTACAGTTGATCTGAACATCAAATTTTTAACATTTTGAATTGAGTATTAAACTTTGGCACCTTTTGTGACACGGATATGATTGTTACTTTAAATTCTTAGACTTGCGTTGAAGGAGGGATCTTAGTCATGTCTAAAGTCTAGTTTAACCTATGTTTACTTTACTACAAACACTCTGTCAAACTCTTCATTGCATTTAATAGACTTATAGAAATATCCTTTGCAATACCTTTTTATAATATGTGGGTATGGTCCTATTGGGTAGTTTATACTTATAATAATTCTATTTTCTTAACTGTTTGAGTTGCATTCCAGCTTTGGTCCTCATTAGCTGGTTCTGGAATAACCAGCTCTGCCCTTAAAATCCCCACCTTTGTCCTTTGACCTTCTCTGTACTGTATCTTTTCATTTAAATGTTTCAGATACTCAAGGCACTAACATTTATTTAACGAGCAATTCATGTACTGTACACAAGGCCTCATTACGAAGAACAGACGAACAGATTTGAGCATGTTTTTTTTGTTTTTTTTTTAATAGGATGCATGCACTCCATGAACCTTCCTTAGTACCATTATATATATGAAATATTAATTTCTTATTAACTATATATTTTTCATCATATTTCTCAATATGCGCAGCATATTGTTTTTGTGGATGTCTAAGGTAAGATTAAATTAAAAAGAAATCAATATTTTTATCCACACAGAAACACTAAATTGATCAAAAGGGCCACTAAAGATATTTTAATGTTATAAAAGATTTCCATTTCAAATAAATGCAGTTTCATTAAATAATCCAGGAAAAAAAAAAAAAGTATCACAAAATATTACAGCCCAAAACTGCTAATAGCTGAGCACCAAATCAACATATTAGAATGAATTAATGAATGAAAGATGGATCATGTGACTGGAATAATGGCTGCGGAAAATTCTGCTTCATATCACGGGCATAAATTACAATAACGTTAAATTGTAATAATACTTCACTTTTTAAAAATCAAATAAATGCATCTTTCATATGCATTAGAGACTTCTTTCAAAAACAATTAAAAATCTTAATTATTCTAATTTTTCCAACTGCAAGTGCATGTATAGGCTATATATAAAATGCCCAGTTTAAAAGGTCAACGTAAAATCACATGCAGCTGAACCAAAGCGAGCAGATAATCACCATGACTCATTTAATTTGCCCTCATTTATTTTTGCACCATACACTGTACAAATCATACAAAGCATAAGAAGCCATAGAAGCGCTCAGGCCGTTTAGCAGGCAGTTCAAAGAAGCCAAAGCGATCACTGTTCATAAACCTTTTAAGCACACTCAGCAAACGAGGTTAGGCAGTGTATTGTCCCGCCGTGGCAGGTTTCTTAATGAAACAGGCCCAACATGACTGTGCATGTGTCC
Source organism: Labeo calbasu (assembly GCA_019740295.1). Classification (NCBI taxonomy): domain Eukaryota; kingdom Metazoa; phylum Chordata; class Actinopteri; order Cypriniformes; family Cyprinidae; genus Labeo; species Labeo calbasu. Next base: position 33,379 of record JAHKKF010522705.1, read on the forward strand.
CATCAGTTTGCAATCCTCACCTCTAGCGCTGCCATCTGTGGCACCGTTTATGAGATGCTATCTGATCGGACTGGCAAGTCTATCACAGCTCGGCTGCTTGTGTTAAGCGAGATGGCTGCACCATTACACGGCTCTAATCTCTCGGCCATGCTCTCCAGTTATCCGATCAGACGATGAGGCCATTTCCTTCTCCACCCGCAGATCTAATTATGGGATGTTTGGCCCGTTTCAGACCTGTCTGCGCATGAGCCCCCACAATCTTAGCCTGGGGGCATGCTGATATCGGTCTATCGTGTGTCACTTTCCTCATCCGACGGTGCATTAGTGTCAGCTTTGCTGAGATACGGCCCAGATGATTGGATGTTGAGTACTCACAACTCTACAGTTTCTGAACTCTGCGACTTACAATAACCTGATCGTGGGAGGCAGAACGTGCCTATAAATACACAGCGGACTGTGGTAATGATATTGTTTAGCTGTCATTGCGCAGTCAAAAGAGTAAGAAAGAAAGATTATATGGATGCTTAAAAGATACAGTGCCTGAACAACCTTTGTGTCGTGCCTGCAGTGTCAATCAAAGATGTACTCATTTATGTTCTTGTATAACGGTGTATAGCGGTGCTGGAGACTGTAGTTTCCCAAGCCACAAGCAACTTATACATTTAAAGCACAAAAATCTATTTTAAAAAAATGACTAGAAGATCATACAATTTATATTAAGATGTCAAAGCAATCTGAACACAAAAATAATTAGCATCTCAATTCAGGTGATGGCAAATTCAACTATAAATAAATTTACACTAACAAAAAACAAACTGAAAATCGTACTCGCTAATAAACATCTAGAAACTAGAAGACTAGAAAACAATGACGTGTAAATATACATTTTCAACAATAAACAAGAAATCAGAAACCATTAACACTAAAAACAACAACATTATAATCGGGGGTATCAGGGTCTCATTATTTATAAATAAAATACGTTGTCAGATTTTAATTGAGAGGATTATTGCCGTTTACTTACACACCAGTGCATTAACAAACTCACAAACAGCAATGTGTATTAAATAAAATGTATGTTTTGCTAGTAATTAATTTAAATGTCTGAAACATTATTTTTATGTGGTCGAAAATACTGAATCGTTGTGATATAGGCTAAAAGCACTGAGCACGTCTATTTGGCTCAGCGCCAGATAAGGCGCAAAAGCACAGTGGAATTTAGCAGTCAAAGTTTAAATGCACCTGTGATTGTCCGCATCAAATGGTTAAAATCAACAAGTTTTGGGGGGTTGGATTGGGTCAAATAGAATCTGAGGTGGTACAAATCAGATCGGAGCAGTACCCCTCAGCTGAAATCACATTTGATGTTTGTAAACAAAAATGTGCATTAATAAACAACTACTAGAAAACTAGAAAACATGCAAGCATAAATAAAATACTAAATTAAACAACTAATAAAACTAGAAAACATGCAAATGTAGACATTGTTTTAAACAATAATAAACCTTAAAAAATAGTATTGTAAGCATGAATGCATTAATAAACAGCTAATAAAACTAGAAAACATGCAAGTGTAAACACATTTACATTAATAAACAAATAAAACTAGAAAATACGTTAAAGTAAACTAATTTACACTAATAAACAACCAATAAAATGATAAAATGTGGTAAATATCTCACTACATACACAGGGTCATCTAAGAAAGACCTACAAAGAATTGCCAAATCATTTTAGTGAATAGTTTCATTAAAATAAACCAGTACATCAACTTAACTGAAAAGATAGATCAACTTATACTGCATGACCATATTTTAGATCCCTTAATCTTACCCCATACCTAAACTTAACAACTACCTCACTAACCATTTAGAAGCAGCAATTTAGGAGTTTACTAAGGCAATAGTTAATAGTAATAATTGGTCTCAAATTCTAACTAAAGTGTGACAAAAACTACTGTCATACTTCTATTAAAAATCTACTAAAAAGTTGAGCTCATATAGTTTCTTCAAAACACTTCATTTATATGGCATTTTAATTAAAACAAACCGTGCATAATGACACAATGAAGTTGGGGAATCAATGTAAATGGCTTCCCAGAACCTGGGATCCCTTCCCAGTGCAGAATATTTGGATCTGAGCAGGGGTACATAATGCAACAGTTCATAAGCTAAATTAAACAAATAAATCAACAGAAAAACAAATCATGCCTATTCGAGCTGATGAAAAGAGATGGATGAGTGGCTGTAAAAGAGAGATAAGGGCTTGAGGATGGGCTGACTCTGCCATCATGAAATTAGCTGATATTGTTCATTCAACAGACATTTCCAATTAAAGCTTTTGTTGAAGGGATTGTGGAAAATATCAAGAGTCCATGATTTTAGGACTTGATTTGAACAAGAGCCGTTTGGAATTCCTAAAAAAAAAATAATAATAACAAAGATGAGAACACACAATAAAATTTAATTAAAAAGTAATATGTTTTAGCAAAGTAATGCTATTATTTGCTGGCTTCCATATGCACGGCCGATTTAAAAATGGTCATTTTTGACACAGTATTGTTATGTCACTAATTTAACTTAAAGGAGAAGTTCACTTCCAGAACAACAATTTACAAATAATTTACTCACCCTCTTGTAATCCAAGATGTTTGTGTCGTTCTTTTTTCAGTCGTAAAGAAGTAGTTTTTTTGAGAAAAAAACTTTTCAACATTTTTCTTCATATAATGGACTGATATGGTGCCCCGATTTTGAACTTTCAAAATGCAGTTTAAATGTGGCTTTAAACGATCGCAAATGCGGTTGTAAACAATCCCAGCCGAGAAAAAAGGGTCTTATCTAGCGTAACAATCAGTTATTTTAATAAAAACAATATAATTTATATACTTTTTAATGCCAAATGCTCATCTTGTCTTACTCTGCCTGGACTGTTTTGTTCCAGCTCATGACAGTTAGGGTATGTCGGAAAAAACTCATCTCATATTCTCCCTCAACTTCGAAATCGTCCTATATCGCTGTTTTACCTTTTTTGTTAAGGGTGTTTGATCTTCTTTGCATGTTCACTTTCCAAAGACTGGGTCAGTACTTCTGCAGTGATGTAGGATGATTTTGAAATGATTTTTGAAGTTGAGGGAGAAAATACGATTGGAGTTTTTCGACATACCCTAAC
>JAHKKF010522707.1:0-10589 GCA_019740295.1 Labeo calbasu
GTGTACCTGCACGGCAGATCCCATCATGCACCTCTCTGTCTTCTGCGGTCACACTCGCGCTACACGAGAGGAAGGCGAAAGCGAAGAGTTCCTCCAACCGTGTCGGCGGCCGAACGACTGCGCTGATCCTCCTCAGCCAATCCTGACACTGCTCTGCCGACAGGAAGTTACACCTGAACACAGATCAGACAAACCCTGCAGGTTACAGTTTATTGATGATTCACTTTCCTAATAGACATGTTATTATGCTCAATTTATCAATGCACATTATAATAGAAGCCTGTTTGTGACAAAGAATAAAAAATACAAAAAAAGGTAATTTATCCAAACTGTATTCGATCCACTTGGACCAAAAATCAACAAACATTTCTTTTTGGTTATTCATACAGAAAGTAATTTTCTCCATTATAAACATATTTTTAACAACATCAATCCAGTCCATTTATCCAAATTGTGACATAAACTCCATAAAAGATTAAAAAGTGACAAATGACTTGTTATTAGTTTTTTGTAAATATTTAGGTTTAATTAATATTTTTAACTTTTAGTTTTCATTTTTATTTATTTCTAGTTTTAGTGCTTCAGCTTAAACTGATTTAATGTGCTTTTTTTCATTAGAAAATTCTAATATTTATATTTTTTGTCTTTATTTCAATTAACAAAAATATTTGTAATAGTTTTAGCTAATGACCATGACAAGTTTGAATGTGCACAAGTGCAATTTTTTTAATTTTTAATACATTTAAGACAATTTAAATAATAATAAATAAAAAATAAATAAATACATTTCACTCAAAACTACAATATTATTGTTATTGTTGTAGTTCTTTCACTTTCACTGTATGAGAAAGAGCAGCATGAACATTATGGAAGCCTGTTTGTGACACAGACAAAAATAAATTAAAAAAGGTAATTTGTCCAAATTGACATATAAACTCTCAATTGCAAGAAAAGGTAAGAATTGACTTTTTCTATTTTTATTTAGTGGCAAAAACAAACAAAAAAAACACAAACAAAAAGTCCCTAAAAATGGATTTAGGATTTTTTTTTTGTTTGTTTGTTTTAAATTTTTAACAAATTATTAATTTAAATTAAATTAATTTTAGGGCCCTATAATATCCATTTTATATTTTCTAAAATTATGTTTTATTTTTCCCAATTTTTGCCAGTTTTTATTTAATTTTTTCTGGATTCAGTTTTATTGGTAAAATTAAATGTTAGTAATAAAAAAAMCAAGTTCTTTGAAGTAACTAATTAATTAAAACCCTCCAATTTAAACATTTTATTACAATTTTAACAAAACTTAAATCTTTAGAGCCCTAAAAAAACGTTTTATTTTTTCTCAAATTTTGTTTTATTTTCATGTATTTTCCATTAATTTTTTTCTGGATTTTTGTTTTTCATTTTAATATCTCTAAATATTTTTTTTTCTTTGTTAAATACAATTTTAGCAATAAAAAAGTATGTTCTTTGAAATAACTAATTAATTAAAACCATCAAATTTATTTTCAAATTTTAACAACAATTTATTACAAGTTTAACAAAACTTACATTTTTAGGGCCCTAAAATATCCATTTAATTTTTCCCAAATTTTGTTTAAATTCTGATTTTTGTTTTTCATTTTAATATCTCAGATTTTTTTCATTAGTTAAATAAAATTAATAATAAATAATAAACAATAATAGCAATAATAAACGTTAATTAAATTAACTCATTAATTAAAACCATGAAACTTCTACAATTTAATAACAATTTATGTTTAAATAAATGTTTAAAGAAATGACATTTTAGGACATTTTTTATATAAAAAAAAAAAATGAAGAACAGAAAAACAAAATTGTGAGATGCAAAGTCAAATGTCAAAATTGAATTGTAAAAAACTGAAAAAGTATAAACTCAGAATTGCAAGATATAAACAAAGATATTAAAAGTCAAGCAATTCTAAAACGAAAGTTGAGATATAAATTCAGAATTGTGTGATTTAACTTAATCTTATTTTTTATTTAATTGTGAGAAACAGAGTCAGAATTCTGAGTTTATATCTTGCAGTTCTGACTTTTTTTTTAAATGTGAATTGTGAGATGAAAACTCACATTTGTTTTTATTTGTTTATTCTGTGGCAGAAACAGGCTTCCATAAATTAATTTGTAATTTTATATTGTCATACATTTTCCTAATGCACAATGCAGCACTGAGGATATTTGTTAGTCAAAGCAACGCTGTTATACAGACGTACCTGATGAGTTTACAGTCTTTACAGGTGAGATGCAGCTGCGTCAGATCCCGACACTCCACACTTTCAATCAGCTGCAGAGGAACCTGAACATGTTCACAGAAAACAACAAAAATATCATAAACATCATATGTCTCCAGGCCTTGAGGAGGAACACTTATTTTTTATTTTCAATTATTTTTAATTATTTTCAATAATTTTTAATTAGCGCTGACAATCAATGTTATTTTTTTTTTTACTATTAGTTATAATAATCGTTTAAATTAGTTTTTATTTTTAGATTTTCCATTTTCATGTTAATTTATATAATATTTTTAAAATGTTTTTAAAAAATATATTTATTGCCGTTTTAGTTATTTAAAACATTGTTACATTTAATTAAACCTAGAAATGTTTCCATTGCAGTTTTCTTTTCATTTTTAAAATATTTAAAAAAATATTTTTACATTTTTTTTTACTTATGATTGTAATTATTTTTAAATAAAAACAGTCCCAATTATTTTTAAATAAAAACAAAAATGTATTTATTTTAGTTATTTTATTTTATAAGTTTATATTTTAGTTCGTTTCAAATTTTCAAGATAGCATTAGCTCATATTCAGTATTTGATTGTTTTGAAATGAATCAGATGAGAACTGCAGCTGCTTTATGAACCATTATGATGTATTTATGCTGATTTTAAGATGCTCTTTTTTAGATTCTATGGAAAAGACCCTTCATTTGTGCTCCACAGAAGAAAGCAAGCCTAAATGAGGGTGAGTAAATGATGACAGAACTTTAATTTTTGGATGAACCTGTCCTTTCAATGCATTAAATGCTTTTAATTAATGCTGTCAGTGATAGACGTGCTATTAAAAGTGTTTGAGCAGCAACAGAATTATAGTTTTGAAATGGTCTATATTATGTGACGTCACAATTGGAAACAATAACACTCAAACTATGCGTCATATTAAAACAGGTTGTAATTATGTGCTTTGTAAGCCACGATAAAAGCAACAATGAATAATGTAACGTTGAAACTGAACAAACAAGTGTACTGCATGACAAAGACAATGTCAGGCAGTGATTATGTATATTAAATAATGTTAAAATGGCACAGGAGACTCCGCCCACAGGCTCTTCTGATTGGCTGCGATTAGTGATTGACATTGTCGCATCATGTGGACAGACCGGTTGCTGCAATCTTATCAAATCGTGTCTGGAGCGAATACTGTTCTGGTTCAGATATTGTCATTCAGGCATGTATCTGCACTTGACGGTCAGGTGTTGTTGTGTACAAGAGAAACACTCACATTGATGATGTTGTCTTGCAGTTTGATGTGAAGGCGGTAGCTGGTTAAGGCAATGACAGACTCTTCTGCTCTCCCGACATGTTCCACACGCTCGCCGTGCAGCAGCGGGAACGGGATCTGCCGTTACACACACCGTTACTATCAAATCAGGTTGATTTCTCACAAATATTTTGACTTTCTGCACTTTTCTGGATTCTGTTTTAAAGGTTAAATTTAATTCATCAAAAACTGATTGACATAATCAGAAAATGAAAGTACTCAAAATGCAAAAAAATACTAAAATCGTCAAAAAATGACTGAAGTAATCAAACAATGGAAATACTCAAAAAGCATTTTTTAAATAAAATCAAAAGATTTAGTGAAGTAATCAAACAAAATGGAAATACTCAAAAAGCAATTTTTTTACTAAAATCATCAAAAATGGATTGAAGTAATTAAAAAATGGAAGTTTCTAAAATCACCAAAAATTTATTAAACTAATTTTTTAAAAAAAGGAAATATTTAATATTTAGCAAAAAAAAAAATCTAAAATCATCAAATTTATTGAAGTAATCAAAAAATGGAAGTACTCAAAGATTTTTTTTCTAAAACCATCAAAAATTTATTAAAAAAAAATGAAAATACTCAAAAAGCACTTTTTTCCCCTAAATTCGTCAAAAATTGATTGAAGTAATCAAAAAATGTAAATATTCAAAGCAAAAAAATGTTCTAAAATCATCAAAATTATTGAAGTAATCAAAAAACGGAAGTACTCAAAAGGAATTATTTTTTCTAAAACCATCAAAAATGTATTTAAAAAGAGGAAATACTCAAAAAGCATTTTTTTCTAAAATCATCAAAAATGGATTGAAGTAATCAAAATATAGAAATATTTAAAGCAAAAAAAAATTCTAAAATCATCAAAAATGTATTCAAGAAATGGAAATACTCAAAAATATTTTTTTCTAAAACCATTAAAAATTAATAAAAAAACCTAATTGAAATACTCAAAAGGGTTTTTTTCTGAAATCATCCAAAAAATTATTAAAGTAATCAAAAAATTGAAATGTACAAAGCAAAAAAATGTTCTAAAATCATCAAATTTACTGAAGTAATCAAAAAATGGAAGTACTCAAAAGGAATTTTTTTTTCTAAAACCATCAAAAATTAATTAAAAAAAAAGGAAATACTCAAAAGCATTTTTTTCTAAAATCATCAAAAATGTATTGAAGTAATCAAAAAAAGGAAATACTCAAAAGCATTTTTTTCTAAAATCATCAAAAATGTATTGAAGTAATCAAAAAATTGAAATGTACAAAGCAAAAAAATGTTCTAAAATCATCAAATTTACTGAAGTAATCAAAAAATGGAAGTACTCAAAAGGAATTTTTTTTTTCTAAAACCATCAAAAATTAATTAAAAAAAAAAGGAAATACTCAAAAGCATTTTTTTCTAAAATCATCAAAAATGTATTGAAGTAATCAAAAAATGGAAATACTCAAAAGGCATTTTTTTAAACCATCAAAAATTTAAGTAATCAAAAAAATATAAATACTCAACAAGCAATTTTTTCTAAAATCATCAAAAAGTGATTGAAGTAATACAAAAAATGAAAGCACTTAAAATATTTTTTCTAAAATCATGAAATCAAGAAGCAAAAATTGTTTTGTTCCCAAATACCTCAGTTTTAATTTTTCTGGATTCTGTTTTAATGTTTTAATTACATTTTAAGAATAAAAATGACATGCATATCAATACAATATTTATTATTTATTACTTTAAGAAATTCTGAGTCATCTTAATGTAGATAGATAGATAGAACAATGTAATTATTATAATACAATAAGGATCTCTTTTTTTCCAGAAATTGTGTTGTCTATTTACTTTTTTATAGGTTTGTGTTTTACAATTTAGTAATTTATTATCAAAAAGGGTGGCAATTTGCATAAAATTAAAAAAAAAGAATAATTAATCTTTTAAAATATAATCAAATGAAATTTGAAAAATCCTTTAATTGTTTGCCAAACAACATGCAATTATATTTGTTATCTATTGTTATTAGTTTTAATTATTACTACTTTTAATAAATTGTATTACTAATATTTCTACTATGTATTATTATTATTATATTACCATATTATTAAAAATTCCATGACATCCCATGTTATACTGTAAATGACATTTTTGGCTTGATTCTGTGATTCTGTTCTCATTTTGCACATTGCAACATTCATAAGGTTTTTCATTACCTAAAAATGCCTCAAAGAGGAGCTTAATGAACGATGAAAACATATGTAATATTTTTTAGATCTAATATTATTCTAAAGCGTTGTGATACCTGCTCGTCCTCCTGTACGGGGCTCCCATGGGCCTCCAAACTCTGCTGCCCCTCTTCAACCTTCAAAACACAAGCGTGCCGTTTGTGAAGAGCTGTCAGCAGTGATATGAGAGCAGTATAAGCTCATGTAAAGCAGGGTTAGAGGTCTTACCATGACCCCGGGACGGCGGGCAGAGAGGATCACAGTCCCACAGACGGCAAACACACCGACCGACCTGAGAAACGCAGGAATACCATTTACTACAAGATACGAAATCACTGAATATAATCGTCATTTCACTGTAAACATCATGTAGGTTTATTTTAGATTATAGGTTTATTTATGTTTCGCAATCATTTGGCTGATGCTTGTAAAAACAGGACTGAACTGCTGTTATCCATTGACATAATGAAACATTTCATAATCAATGAGTCGTTGAGCTGTTGCTGAATCATGACGATCGTTTCAAAGCAGATCAATACAGTGACGCCGTTCGATGAGACTGAACCTATGGATCGTATGGATTTACCTTAAACAGGCACTTCAGTGATTCAACACTAGAGGAGTACATCTAACTCCAAAACAAAACAATGATCAATTATATTTTACATGAAGAAAGTAAAGACTATTTTAGTACCATGATTATTTTCATCTCAATGCAAATTCTCATTACTGTAAAACTAAGTATATAACAGGGTCATTATAGTTGAAAACTGAAACTAAAATGTAAACTATTTTGAACATTTTCTTTACCTGAAATAAAATATTTTGACTGAAAAAAATACTTTAGCTTGTTTGTAATTTTCATATCGTTTAACTTGATCTACTAAAAACTAAAATTGAAATAAAATATTAATAAAAAGGATATATACATATAAAAAAACAAGAATTATTTACAATTTAAATATATAATTTTTGCATTATAGTAATCAAAATTTGTTTTTTATATTACAGTAATATGTCAATAATGCAAAAATGTTAAAAAAAAATAAATAAAATAATAATTAATTATTATATTATATTGCCATTATAGGAACATTTTTGTATTACTGACATTAGTATATATGAATTGTTGTTTTCACATTTGTGGTGATTATTTTCATGTACAAATTCTCATTAGTATAAAACAGAGTATATAGTAGTGTCATTATAGTTGAAAACTGAAACTAAAATGTAAACTATTTAAAACATTTTCTTTACCTGAAATAAAATAAGTTGGCTACAAAAAATACTTCAACTTGTTTGTAATTTTCATATCGTTTAACTTGATCTACTAAAAACTAAAATTGAAATAAAATATTAATAAAAAGGATATATGCATATAAAAAAACAAGAATGTCAAAAAACACACAAAAAAAATACAAAAGTATAAACAAATATAAAAAAAAAATCTCCAAATATTAATAAAAGCTATAATAGTATTTCAATGACACTGTGTTATATAGAATAAAATAATATACAATTATGTTCTATTTAGTCAGCACAAAGTAATGAATGAAAGCAAATACTGTCATGATATAAAATTATTTATAATTTAAATATATAATTTTTGCATTATAGTAATCAAAATTAGTTTTTTATATTACAGTAATATGTCAATAATGCAAAAATGTAAAAAAAAAAATAATAATAATAATTAATTATTGTATTATATTGCCATTATAGGAACATTTTTGTATTACTGACATATATGAATATGTATATATGAATTGTTGTTTTCACATTTGTGGTGATTATTTTCATGTACAAATTCTCATTAGTATAAAACAGAGTATATAGCAGTTTCATTATAGTTGAAAACTGAAACTAAAATGTCAACTATTTAAAACATTTTCTTTACCTGAAATAAAATAAAAGTGTACTGAAATTACAAAAAAATAATTTAAACATTTTATTTCAGCTAGTTTCTGATTTTCATATCATTATTAATAATGTATTATATTAAATAATATAATATACAATTACGTTATAATTAATCAGCACAAATAAATGAATAAAAACAAATACTATCATATATAAATCCTTTACAATTTAAATATAAATGTTTTTGCATTACCAAAATTAAAATGAGGCTTTTTTAATATTACAGTAATGATATTTTAAATCACATAAAATGCATGTCAGTAATGCAAAAATGTAAAAAATATATATATATATATATATATATATATATATATATATATATATATATTATAAAAGTAATAATAATAAATATATATGTTTTAATTAATTATTATACTGCCCTTATAGGAACATTATTATATTATTATATATGATTTTTTTTTTCCACATTTGTGGTGAAATATTTTCTGACCTTGACCGTGACCAACTTCATGAGATTAATTTTGACAACAATCTACAAAGCACCTGACAAAGAGATTTATGAATGATTTTACAGGTGTCATGTAAGGTCTCGCCGATCACAAAGACTTAATAACTGCAATGTGTCTTATCTTATCTTTAGAAAAATAAAACTCAAGTGTGTAACAGGATTTTCATTTAATACAATTCACATGATATAAAACTGCATGAAAGCATTAATTTCCCATTTCAAACATCCTCAAAATCTGATCATATATCCGATCAACTATGCAGAAGCTACGTCAGTTAACTCAACCAGCGGTGAACCGCAAATCTTCATCTGTGACACACATGCACTAACATGCACACATTCCATACACTGCATTTCTGACACATGATGTTATAGTGAAGGTCTACAGACCTGCTTCTGGATCTGGATCTGGATCTGGATCTGGATCTGGATCGGTCTGTCTGTGTGTCGAGAAGACGCTCTAAGAAAGAAAGTCAGTCTGCAAGAGAGGAGAGGTTAAACATTAAAAAACAAATTAAACATGCAACAATCAGATCATGTGACAATGCAACACATTTCAGTTTCATTTATCACTGCATCACATACTGTCTCACAAACAACTTGAGGAAAAACAGGAAGCAGAATAAATAGAGAAGTTTTAAAACAATGACCGATGATAAGAAGTCTTGTTTTATGAAAAATCTATTGTCCATTTTTCTGTCTGATAAAGAGCTCTGACAAATCAACTTAATTTAAACAAGGCTTCATATGTTCCATTTAATTCCATAATTATGAATTTCTGCTCTGATTCTGGACCTTTTAAAGGTGAAGAGTGAATTAAGACCTTTTCAAAACCAGCAGAAACTCTGATTAATGTGTGTCAGACTTACAGGAGTAAAGTAGGCCATGTATGACCTTATACAACCTAATCAGAATTCATAGTCAACCAATAATAAACAGCAGGGTGGATTAAAAATAAAACAGGTTTTGAAGGGCAGGTCAAACCTGAGCAGTGTTATAGTTAAAACACACTCACATACACAGATCCGTGGCTATTCATGCTGATGGGAATGTAAACTAATCAAGGAACATGCAAAGAAAGGTCATGCAAACAAAAAGCCTTGTTATGCTGTTCCTGACAAGCTAATATTAACTGACAATATCTGTTTGCTTTCAGCAAACCACATATAATGACAGATATGTTATCATGGCTTTCAACAGCTCAATCCTGCAGGAACAAAATTACTCAAAGTGCTTTACAAGAGCATCTAATCTCACAATAATCAATTTGCAAAGGCATGTTAGGTAAAAACAGCTACTTGCACTTATGTATTTTCACTATTGTGAAACAGTGTAAATGCTAAAACACGTCTGTTGTGCAATAAAACCTAGTGAGCTGCCTATCTAGAAAGCAGTTTTGTGCATGTAATGAACTGTCAACTCAGTCTAGCTGACTCTAAACGCACTGATGATGCAAAAAAAGGTAGTAAACCAAGTATGCAGTCTAAAAAGATGCACTAGAGATAGCCAGAAATGTAGTTTAGTTGCAGGTTTGACAGTGATTAAACTGGCCTAAACTGACAGCTCGACCTGCTGCAAGAACTAGCAACAATGCATTGATTAAACAGCTCCTGTGTGCATTTTATTAGCTGTTAAACATGAATGTCTGTCATTAGATCTTGATGCTAGCGTGTGGTGTTTTTGTTTATGTTTGTTGTTGTTGTGGAGGGCGGAACCCGTCCGCCCGGCACCGAAACCCGTTAATAAAACGCTGCACGCGCCGCACACTCACCTGCTTCCCGCGTTAGCCCCAGAAGACGCGCGCTGTTGTGGTAAAATCGGAGTAAATTCAGAAAAGAGACGCTAAACAGAATGTAAACATTGAGAGTAATCCGCTCTACACCGCCATGACGCTCCCCTCTCAGCTGCGGCTACTTCGGTCATGTGACGCCGGGACGTCATGACGCAATCATGAACGGGCGCGTCACGTGACGGACGTTTGTTTTGGCTTTAGCGGAGTTTGATAAAGATTATATTTGGGGGGCTTTTATCTCGTCGTATTGCCGTTCAGTTTTTTTTGTTTCTTGTTGTTTATTTGTAACTGTTCTCAATTTGTTATAAGGTGTGTGTGTGTTGAATTTATCTTTTGTTGGAAATTCTTTTATGTATTTGTTTGTAATTCCTTGGCAATGTTCCTTTTGTAATTGTTGCTCGAGCATTAATTAAAAAAAATGGATAATAAACATAATGTAAATTTAAATAAATGTAAATATTGATTAATGAAAGTAAAATAAAATATTGGTTATGTATGTATTCATTTATTGTTTTTAATGAATTTAAATACATTTATATCGATTAAATAGTGTTTTTTTTAACAATTGTCATGATTTTCAATTCATTATATATATATATATATATATATATATATGTCTATATATTTTATTAATATATTTTG
>JAHKKF010522709.1:1883-13384 GCA_019740295.1 Labeo calbasu
TTTTTTGACATAACTGTCTTGACCATATTGAACTGGAAAAAAAAGAGTTCATGCAGACTTACACAAGATGAGCGTTTAAGGTTGAAAAGTATATAATTTGTCAATTTGTTTTGAAAATGACCGATTTGCTAGATAAGACCATTCTTCCTCAGCTGGGATCGTTTAGAGCCATTTGAAGCTGCATTTTGGAGGTTCGAACTTGGGGGCACCATTGAAGTCCATTATATGGAGATGATTCCTGATCATTTCTTATCGACTAAAGAAAGAAAGACACGAACATCTTGGATGACAAGGGGGTGAGTAAATTGTAAATGTTTGTTCTGGAAGTGAACTTCTCCTTTAATGTTTGTTCTAAATATAAATCACTTATTTTCAGTGTGAGTCTTCTTGAGCTTTGTTTGTATCCATTTATGTAATCAAATGAATCCTAAAAGTTTTAATATGTATGGAAATCTTTATACTTCAAAACAATTACTTGTGTACTGACTGTTTTCTATTTTTGAGATTAAAAAAAACATGTATTAGTTGGGTTTCGTCCACCTCTAGAGAGACGGTACTATGCAAGAGCAGCGGTTCTGTATTAGGAGAGCCGCTGACAGCAGATCCCTGAGTGCCAGGAGTATTTGTACTACTTAGCAAACCTCAGTGATATAATGCACACTCCATCTCTGCACATTTGTTCTCGGATTTGCTGCTTTTTTTGTCTTAGACGTTCGATTTCTTCGGTTTCCTTTTGTGTTTGTCTGTGTCGTCGCGCGCACGTGTTTTCTCCTTGTATAATTGGCAAGTTTTCGCATTCCTCCTCATGATGTTTTCTGTTCTGCTATTCCTGATGTGATTTTCCTCTTTACTGCTCTCAATCAGGCGTGACATCAGAATGAGATTACCTGTGAAATCACATCTCGTTTTCTCTCTCCGTCTCTCTTGTTCTCTCTGGACTTCCTCCCATCACCTTTTTTAAATCTTCGAAACAACATTCCTGTTATTGGATAGACATTATTGCGGTGACATCCTTTGGTGAAATGCTTCAAATAAAATAAGGAGAAGAAAAATGATGCAGAGAACTCGGTGTTTTGTTTGGCTTCGAAACAAACGAATGTCGATTCTTTTCTTTTTCTTTTTTTAATTTCGTTCCACTTACTGTCTCAGTCAGTTTCCCTCATTAAAAGGGTGCATATGTTCTCTCGCATCTTCTCGTTCATTCAGAAATCTCATTTTATGCACGGTTACCTGAGAGCAGGGCTGAGGTTAGGGAGGGAGGCCGACACCTCCTGGTGAGATGAAAGCCTCTGCTACCCACAATCACAGCGTTTATTGAATTGTAAATAATAATTAATGCTGTTTCCAAAGGTGTTTGTTCTAGTTTCATTAATCTGGTGGAAATGGGGGAGGTGGCTTTGCCCCTTCACAGCACTAGGGTGCTGGTTGCTTTAAGTAAAGGAAACATGTCTATCACATTCTTAGCCAGCATCGTGCGAATGACTGACATTTAAATAGTGCTTGTTATTTGAAGTAAAGGTAAGGTGTCAATCAAAGAAAAATAGATGACCCTGACAAATAATTGGATAAAATAGTCATTTTAGTTAGATATTACTTTTAATTGAAACTATTTCAACGGAAATGTAAATTTATGGTTCAGGTGTTTTGTTTTTTATGGTTGTGGCTGTTGTTGTTGTTTTCCACAGAGATTGCATGCCATCTTCGTGAAGATACATGGGTAATTGACATGACATGTCAAACAGTGACAGCAGTTGCCCACAGTGTGACATGGCATACTCTGTTTTTATTATTTTATTTATATGTTACTTTTTTTTTGTTTTTGGTCAAAAGCCCAAATCCCTTATTTATACACTATTATTCAAAAATTGGGCTCAATGGGACTTTTATTAGCCTTTTTTATTATTGAATTACTTTTTTATTTAGTTATGTGACATTAAATTGATCAAAGGAGATAGCAAAATTATTTGAAAAATTATATTTCAAATAAACGCTGTTCTTTTGAGCTTTTCAAAGTTTTATTCTTCAGAGGATCCTGTAAAAATGAGTCATAGTTTCCACAAAAATCTTAAGTAATGTAATGATCCTGCTTTGCCATCACAGGAAAAAATTTGTTGTGAAATATTTTCACTACCAGTCAAAAGTTTTTGAACAGTAAGATTTTTAATGTTTTTTAACTTCTGTTTTAACTCTTCTGCTCACCAAGCCTGCATTTATTTGATCCAAAGTACAGCAAAATTTTGAAATAATTTTACTAAAATAACTGTTTTCTATTTGAATTTATTTTAAAAAGAAATCTCATAGCATCATTACTCCAGTCACATGATCCTTCAGAAATCATTTTATTTATAATATTCTGATTTGCTGCTCAAAAGGATTTATTATTATTATTATGTTATAAATAGAAAGACTTTATCATCACTTTTGATCAATTTATAGCATCCTTGCTAAATAAAAGTATTAATTTCTATAATGTTTCCCCCAAAAAACCTGGGAAAAAAGTACTTAAATGTTTTAAATATTGATGATAATAATCATAAATGTTTCTTGAACAGTAAATCAGCATATTAGAATGATTTCTGAAGGATCATGTGACACTTAAGACTGGAGTAATGATGCTGAAAGTTTAGCTTTAAGCTTTAAAATATATTCAAATAGAAAGCAGTTACTTTAAATAGTAAAAATATTTTGCAATATATTATTGCTTTTGCTGTATTTTGGATCAAATGTAGGCTTGGTGAGCAAAAGAGAATTCTTTAAAAAAAAACATCAAAAATCATACTGTTTAAAAACTTTTAAATTGTTATATTCCACAACATACTGTTTTACATTACTGTTTTTATTGTATTTTTACAGCATAAGAGATAAAAGCATAAATAATCTAATCAACCCCAAACTGTAGTGTACATAAATGTATTTTAAAATATTGATTTTGGGGAAAAAACAAAGTGTTTACATACAATCTTATGTTTAAACTGTTTTCGAATGAGTTAGCTTAGAGCAAGTTCCCTTAGCAGGCTGCATACTGTTAGCTACATTTAGTCTTACATGCCTATGATGCATTAAAATGCTTTTCAGGTAGTTTGCTCACTTGCTTTTGCAACTAAGCTCAAGTATTTGTGAAACGCCGTAAGCCACAGGTTGGATTCACAAAGCAGATGACATAAAAGATAATATCGCCCAGCGGTCGAATTGAATGAGTCTAAAAAGAGACAATATTGGTATTCTTTGAAACCAATAACCCGGAAAACAACATAACTGACAATAATCCCCTTCACCCAATCTCCATTTAAATACCCTGTGTACATTCATCGCACTTTCTGCAGCCTAAACCGACCCTATCACAACAATAGACCGTGTATCTCTTTGTGCCGAAATGAAATCATATCAGTTTGCATCCGTGTCCAAAACCCGCAAAGTCACACGTCCAATTTCCAAAGAACGCCGATTCCTCTCCTCCACGCTTTTTATTTGCGTGTAGTCGTCCGAAACGTCGAGCTCTCTGCGGGCGGTGTGTGCTGTGCTGCCCTTAGCGGGATCACAGCTCCGATCAGCACCACGGACAGCTCCAGCAAAAGCAATGCTAATGAAGCACGGCCTTCCTCGTTCCCCTCTGTACTAGCATCAGACAGGCACTCACTCTCACCATCTCCCCTCTAAATGATCCACTGCCGCCGTGAGCGTAACCCCGAGAGAGGATGTTCTGTGCTTCTGTGTCCCGTGTTCTTTGCTCTCTGCTTCTTTATTTTTTTATGAACTGCCTCTTTTTCTCTCGCTCGTCTGCTCTCGCCCTACTCCAAAAAGACAAGAACACAAGAAATCACCCAGTCCCGTTGTCTTTTTCCCAGCTTAATAGGACAAAACCGGAGAGGCAGAGGATATGAAATTCTGCTGAATGCAGTTCTGAATGCAGCAAACTAGCCTGTGAAGCAAACAAGATTGTCCCCTTCCTATTTAATTTCCACAGGATGACAAGGAGATCAGAAGGGGTTAAAGGGTCACAGCCAAAACATTGGTTCTTCTTTTCATCCCGATGTCAGGTCGACTGAGAACGACGGCTTGTTTGTGTAGATACATGTGCATCGTTTTATACTTTGTTAATTACGCTTCAAATGACTTGAAATGGCTTTTTTATTGTCGTTATTACAGTATGTACTTTTTCCCCCCTTGGTTTGTGTGTTTTTTACAACGACCATTTCTATTATTCTCTCCGCTATCTCGGCTGTTGGATGTGAATCTACTTGACAGACGGTCCTCAATAACAATGCGAAGGTCTGGCTGTTCTCTAACTGTAGCAACCAGGACGAACACAGACTGTCCAACTAGAGAAAGAGAAACAGACATCTGTTGGTTTTTGAACATGCATTGATGCATCTCAAGCTGCCATCGCAAAGCCGTTCCTCCAGGCAACAACAAAAGCGAGATCGGGGAAGGTGGGGGAAGATGCATTTTCTTTATTGAACAGTTGTGCGGTTGTGTGTATAATTTAAAGGGAAACAAAGCATATTGTGTGGCAGATTGCAGTCTGCTCGGGTTTAATTGGAGATGGGGAGAGTGAGGCAGATGTGAGTTAAGACTGTTAAACTCTGATTACTAGGATGAATCCTCATCCCACACCCATACAGAGGATGGTCGAAAATATTGATCAAATCCAAAAAAGTTAGCTGGTACTTATCCATCAATCTTGTTCAATCTATCTACCTATAAACCTCAAGGCTTTTTGAGCTTTTTTCAAAGATTTCAAACAATACTTTGGCATTAAAAAAAAAAATACAAAAACTAAAAAATAGATTTTAAAGAGATCATCCAAAAATGATAATTCTGTCATTAATTACTCACCCTCGTGTCGTTCCAAACCAGTAAGACCTTCGTTCATCTTTGGAACACAAATTAAGATATTTTTGATGAAATACGAGAGCTGACCCTGTGTAGACAGCATGCCTTTTGGTACAAATGCGCGCCAAAGACTGACACAGAAGTTGTAATCTTGTAGTTTCATAAAATTAAGGTTGAACCACTGTTGTCACATGGACTATTTTAATTATTTCTGGGCCTTGAATGTGTAATTTGCATTGCTGTCTATGCAAAAGCTCTCGCATTTCATCAAAAATATCTTAATATTTCTCTTCAAGATGAACGAAGGTCTTAAGGGTTTGGAGTGACATAAGGGTGAGTAATTAATGACAGATTTTTCATTTTTGGGTGAACTATCCTTTTAAATCTACTCCCTTTCCATCAAATTTGAATTGCAGTTAGGAAATGGTACCTACCGGCAATTACCGGGGTTCAAGTGCTTAAGGCATTTAAGAATGTAAGGAAAAAGCATTACATATAATTTAGCAAGACTCTACCCACCTAAATCAATGATTAAAAAAGCATTTTTTGGCAAGTCGAGGTCATTCACTGTAGAAATACAGCATTTTTGAGTCCTTTTTTAACTGTTATAGCACCCGCTGTGGCCCAGTCCCCTTAAAACTTTGCATTCTTGTTAAGAATCATCTGTCGCATGGGCTCACAAGTTTTGAGTTTACCTTTAGGCTTTATAGGATTTTGGGTACATTTGGACAGGCCCCTTTTCTAAACGACCCCGTTATAGCCTCCCAAAGGGTAAATTGAAACATTTTTTTGATAATTATTATCTAGAGAGTCCAGAGAATTGTACTGCAGTGTTTTTTTTTTCTCAAACTGAGTGAAAGCCTAGGACTAGTTCACAAAAGCTAAACTCTCAAGCATTTAACAAATGATTTGATTGACTTCAGCAGTTAGAGGCAAAGCTGTCTGCAATGAGGAGTTCTATTGTACAATATAAATATCGTGCATATGTGCGAAAAACCATTCAACGTACAATCATTACCACACTTGAAAATTCAATATCGACCCCCAGTGGCCGATTTCTTTCAAATTTCTCTCAGACCTTTGGGGCCGTGAGTCGAACAGGTGGTAGTTTTGTTCCAGTCAGCCTCCGTTAATCTTGTCTAACAGGCGCTCAAAATTTGTTGGCCTATGGCGGCCATGTTTTTTGATATATGCAAATGTCCTTGTAGACACTTGTGGCACTTCGGACCAAGAACGTGCACACCTGATTTTCATGTTGATAGGACAAATGGTTGCGCATTTATAGCCACTTTTTTTTCCCTCTCATAGCGCCACCAAGTGGCCAAGCACTGCAATTTTTGTTGTTGTTGTTTTTTGTTTTTGTTTTGTTTTTTCTTTCTCCTGTGACCTCAGATTGAGTTCTTACATAAGTGTTCTGAGTTTGATGGAGATATCTTACTCCGTTCAGGAGTTATAGGCATCTTATTAAAAGTGGCCTGCCCCTTTCGAATGTTTTAGCGCCCCTTTGTGACAGCAAGTTAACCTTCTTTTTTTTTTTTTTAATTATTGATGTTCAGTCTCCAGAGAATATTTCTGCTCTGGTTTGGTTCCGACCAGGTGAAAACCTAGGACTAGTTGCAAAAGTAGGTTTTTCAAAAAAATACCTGAAAATTTCGCCAGTCTCACAATTAAATCTGAGGCATATATTTTGTCCGCCATTAGCCAAGGATTCCAATGACGTAAGACACTTGAGCCTGCCACTGGCAGTTTAGGAGTTATAAGCAATTTGTACTTTTGATCGCTGTAGCGCCCCCATCAGGCCAATTGGGGTGAGCATTGGACATGTTGTAGGCGGTGTGAGTACTACCATCCCTCCAAGTTTCAAGTCTCTACGACTTGACGGTTTGGTCTGCACAATCATTTTATGTGGAGATCGCTGATCTGTGACCATTCTAACAATTATAATAGTGTTTCAGTGCTTACAAGCCTGAACCCCTAAAACTCTAGTCTAATTGCCTGAGTGAGGGCACGAATGTTTTTTATCGGTCCACCTGGAGACAAAGACAACATTTTGACACATTTCTGAGGATAAAAATGTTACTGGATTTGGCAAAGGTTAGTGACATCAACCCATTGATTTATTTATTGATGAGTTGCCGATTATCTGTTCTTTCTTTCCTCACCAGGTGACTTGTGTGTGTTTTAATTACAGCGTGGTGGAGTGTGGTCGCCTCTTCATCCACTACACTAACAGGAACTTGAGTCCAGGAAAACTGTGGAAATTACTCCTGACAAAACTAAGTAGCTCACCTCTCTCAATTCACCAGATTAAGAGAGACTGCCCTCCAAAGTGGACTCCTCCTGGAGACTTACTCTCTCTCACACACACACACACACTCCCTCCTCTCATCCTAATCGTGAAGCACCCATCGAGTACATGTCCCTGGAAACAAAATTCAGTTTCTAATAATACTTTAGTCCTTCTTGGTTTGGAAGAGGTCTTTTGTCGGGTATTGTAACAAGTCTGCAGGGAGTTTTGCTCTTGTGGGAGCCAAAAGCAGACAGAAGGCTTGGCACTTTTTGCCATATCTCTATCTCCACGCTCTGCCAGACATCCTGAGCTTAAGTGTGCTGCACTGATCTTCTTCCTCTCACAGCGAGTCTCCTTTTTCTCTATTTGCGTCTGTTGTCCCAAATCCTTTCTCACAAATCATTTTCCACCCAGCACTTTGACCTTCTCTCTTCTTGGGGTTTTCATCTCACTTGTCTCTTTCACATCGTGCCTTGCGGATCCTTTTCACCAAAAATGGAAAGAGTTTGCACCTTCTCTTGTTCCTTCTCACTCTATTGCTCCTTGCTTGACTTCAAACAGGTTTTCACCTTGAGATGGCACGAACGATCTTACTGTAAGGGGCAACCGAATCCATCGGAGGCTTTCGCCAAGCAGAGCAGCTGAGTCACCTGCTCCGACGTGATTGAGTTGGATTCGGGATAATCCAGCACCTTCTCTTTTCTTAACAGTTCCTAGTCTATTTCTATCTCAAGGACAGGCCCTTTGAGAAAAGATGGCCTCGATCGCTGATAGAGGCCGTGGTGTTCTTTAAGAAAAAGCTTTTTTTGGCTTTTAAGCAATGAACGAAGTTTAAAGAAGTCTTAGGTAAGGAAACAAACTCTTAAGCTCCTTTTTAACCTGAATGCCTATTATTGGTTCATGCAAATGCAGAGTGATTTAGTGCAAATCCCTAGCCTTGGCTGTGGTAAAATCTCTCCAGTTGTTGCTGTGCATGAAAACAAAGGCAAATTAGACCTTACAAAGTGTCCTCAAAGGACGAGGCTTCTTCAGATTTCGTTAAAAGCAGCTCAGAGGTGAGAATGAGTACAAATAGACTCAGTTCTAGAAAGTGTCGCACCATCGTCTGCAAACTGTTAAGACCTTCTCAGAAAACCGCAGCATATAAATAGACTCGACTGCGGCCACTGTGTGAGTCAGTGGCTGTCAGCAAAGCTTAAGTTCGAGGGCGGATGTTGGGGGAGGAGGGTGGTTGTCCTTTTCTATGCTTTTCCAGACAGAAAGATAATCATTCTCCCTCGGGGTATGGACTGTGAGAAGGGGTTTCTGTCCGGTTGGGGGTGCTGGCGGGGAAATTCAGGGTGTTTTTGCCCTGGAAGCCCTGACTCTGCAAGGTCACATCACCATGAGTGAGTCTGTGAGGATGTGCAGAAAGGACAATGCCCCGAGCGCACGTGATGGAACCAGGCCAGCGTGCCACCACATACTGCCCGCATGACAGACAGAGCACAACATCACCCGCCAACGAAGTCCTGGAACAAAATGACGGTTAACAGCATTAGATGCTAACACTCTTGGTGTTTTTGTATAATTTATGTGCCTTTTTGCCCTTATTTATAGGACGCAGAAAAACAGGAATGTTAAAGAGAGATATGGTAGGAATTTGCGCAGTAGATGACCCATGCTGGACTCAAACCTGGAGCAGTATGAGCTAAAATACACTATTTTTTTTTATATACAATATATATTTTACTCCTGTAATTCAGAGATTTTTTTCAGGTGTCACATATTTAATAGGGCTGGGTTCAAAAAAAGAAAAAAAAAAAAATATATATATATATATATATATAATATCTCGATCTCTCGATTTTAATGGATTCTCATTTTTGCGAAACGATGTTGATTCTGAAATCCCAAGAATCGATTAGTCTAGCCTGTTTCCATTTAATGACGGGAACATTGTAGACACCTCCCATGCAATAAATCGCAACAAGCTTTGTGTTTTGTTACTTTTGATATGAAGACACAGTCTCCGATTTCAAATTCTGTCTATTTTATTACAGTATTCAAACAATAAATGCCGTTTTGGCGCTGTTTAATGTGGAGTGACAACGTTGTAGCGCCTCGGTTCATGAGAAGCGGCAGCGTGAAGTGTACGTGAACTGATCATCTCCTCTGCTTTAATAAATTTCAGCAGGAAATAAACATGAATAAACGCCGAAAGGTATGTTAAAAGAAAGACTACAACTTACCGAAATCCGTATCTTTCCCATGTAATCGCTCAATCAGTGTTTCGACAGCGGAAAGTCAATATAACAGCTTCTAAACAATAGGTCACCTAACGTCACATTTACCTCAGAAAAACATTCGGTGACCATAAATGAACAAAATATATGCACCATATAACATATTCGTTATCATTTTTACTGTTCTTCAATGTTTGTGTTTTAAAAAATCCGTCAGGTTTTTATTACAGCCACCATTTAAATGTTTTTATTTTTTTAAAAAAAAACGCATTGGTGTAGATTGTAGTTGTAACTTAATTATTATAAAAACACAATAGAGTGTAATTTAAGCGTTTGTGTACAAATCAGTTAATTTTAACCTTCAATATTATAGTAATGTAGTACCGACTTACTCTCATGTATAATTTACAAGATTAGTTAGAAAATTATGCCATGTAATCTACCTGATATATATCTCTGTGTGTGTATGTGTGTGTGTGTGTGTAAGGAGTTCAGATATTATTACATTATATAATATCCAGAATAATCTAATTGGAATTGGTAATCGAATCGCAAGCTTGTGAATCAGAATTAAACTGTGAAATTTGTGTCAAAACCCAGCTGTAATATTTAATACAAAACATTTAATTATATAATACTTCAAATGTATAATTTATAAAATAAATATTTTAAAAAAACACCACAGTTTAAAAGTTTGGGGTCAGTAAGCAGCCATTACTCTAGTCTTTAGTGTCACATGATCTTTCATAAATCATTCTTTTATGCTGATTTGGTGCTTAAGAAACATAATTATTGTTAAAAACAATTTCTGGTGCTTGGTGTTTTTTGTAATAAAAATTATACTTTTTTCATGATTAATGAATAGTAAGTTAAAAACATTTATTTGAAATTGAAATCTTTTGTAACGTTATAAATGTCTTTACTGACACTTTTGTTCACTTCAGTGCATCCTTGCTGATTATTAATTTCTTTCTCTTTAGATTTTTACACTTTTGTGCAAATCTGCTGAGTGTTCGTCCTGAAAAATAAGGTATGTACTTGCAGAAAGGAAATGTAAAGCTAAAAGGTTTTCCTTCCGAGGATGAAAAGAAATTTGTGTGTATATATGCATTTAAAGCACTTTATAATCACTTTATGTCATTATATTTGGGTAATGGAAGAAGCACAAAGACCGAACCTGAAATTACAGACCGGGTCCATTCATGTTTAATCCACCTCAGCAAAAAAGCTCTTTATGATTATAGTTTATAAAAGCTCAGACTGAGAGAGAATAACTCAAAGATTGTGTTTGGAGCAGAGAGCAAGTACAAAGTGGCAGCCTTTGATCTCCATGGCGGCAGTGACAGCGACTGGGCGGGCGGAACCATGCGGAGGGTCTTCCGGGATTCATTATCCTGTTTGTGAGTCTTTTTAATAACGGGGGAGGTCCCTGCCCTCACCAAGAGTCACAACAGAGAGCCGTTTATGCACACGTCTGAACAGACGAGCTGTGAGCATTCTCTAATTACTGTTTAAGATCCATTACAACTATTTCCTTCATTCATGCCAATTATGTTTGAGGTAATATGCAAACAATCAGCGCTCATAAAATAATAACAAAAAATGCTTGATGAACTCCAGAGATAATAACAAATGACTGTTCAGCTTAAACGTACTGCCATTGTGTTTTCATTTAGTGCTGTAAAGCGACAGTTCCACATTTTTATATTGTATTTTAATTAAACTGTCCAGAGATCACATTCCAGGCCAAAGAATGAATGTGGCAGATCATCTACCGAAGATAAATACTTCACATCAGTAAAATCATTAATCAGTCTATGTTGGCAAATGCCTTGTTTAATACCGGAGCTATAGAATTAGGATGATGTCAATTGGCTTGTTCCTTAAAATGTTACACTGTGGGAAAATTTAATTATCTCTTAAGCCGGGGGCTTTTTTTTCTTTCTCAGGAAAAAATTTGAGAAATACTTTTTTCTCCATCAAGGGCAAAACCAGGACATGCTAAATATTTTTAAAGAGTTATTTATTTCATATATTTCAATATTTATTTTAATTTTACATTTTTATGATTTAATTATTAGCTTTTCATCAACGAGTGGGAAAAACCTTGAGTTAGTGAGACATTTGGATAGGTATTTTTATACTAGCTTGTT
>JAHKKF010522710.1:0-12285 GCA_019740295.1 Labeo calbasu
TGGGTTTTATCACAGAGGAGCCCTGCAAATGTTCCTATACAGATGTCACCCTGAAAAACAATTATTATTTGAATTGTGAGTGCATTTTGCTTATATTTATTTCAAACACAGTGTTTCCTTGTTGTATTTTGGTGCAAATGATTCTCTAACAGAAACATTACAGCCCGAGTGATGCGGTTATTAGATCAGACCACATACTAACTGTCAGTGCATCTCCATTTGCTGCCATTAGTTGCAGGAGGGAATGTTTTAGCTGGGGGACGTGGCAGAGGATGTGGTCTCTGTTGTGGCCTGAGATGATTCACTTCGGCTAGGTCATAAAGCCCCATAATTGCCGGGCCTTTCTGTTTTATTGCTATTCATTGCAGGGAGTATGAAGCAACTCGGAGGCCAAATGTGGGACCCTGCAAGCCCTTTAATGGACATCTTTACCCATTTTGGGCTCCGCTATGATTCAAGATAGAAAGAAATAATTGAATAGGGCACGGATAAATGGCTTTGGTTTGGGCAAAGGCAGATGCTTAATGTTCAGTAGATAAGGTCAGGAAACGCTGTGCCGGGATGGAGTCTCTGGCTGTCATTGGTTTATGGTTGGTGATGCTTCAGGCAAAAGGGTGGAATGCGATCTTAGAGGTCAAAAGAACTGTGTGTTTCTCTTTTAAAATGACTGAACCTTTGGAAAAGTGCAGTCGGTTCAAATCTGTGATTAAAAATAGAATTTAAACCTAGAAAAGTTTTATGTTTTTTAAATAAATAAATAAAGGAAACAGTCATTTTTGATGTTGTATGCAGACTTGTGAAGTTCGGTTACTGCTTTATTAAAGGAATAGTTCACCCAAAAATGAAAATGTGCTGAAAGTGTACACACCCCTAGGCCATCTAATATGTAGATGAGATTATTTCTTCATCAGAACAGACAAGAGAAATTTAGCATTGCAATACCTGCTTACCATTCAATCCTCTGCCATCAGAATGAGTCTAAACAGCTGATAAAAACACAATAATCAACAAGTAATCCACATGACTCCAGTCCATCAGTGAATGTCTTGTAAAGTGAAAAGCTGCATGTTTGTAAAGAACAAATCCATCATTAAATCGGTTTAACTTTAAACAGTTGCTTCTGGATAAAATACCAGTCGATAAATGATAGTAAAAAGTCCATTGTCCTCTCACAACATATTTGTTTCGAACTGTTTTGGACTGTTTTCATTTATAAACGGTGCTTGATCTTTGCATATTTCTCTTCTGATTCAGACAAGATGACTTTTTCACTGGAAAAATGTAAATTATGGATAGAAGACTGGTATTTTAGCTGAAAGCAACAGTTTGAATGAAAAAACTTTGTGATGTATTTGTTTACAACTTTTCATTTGAAAAGATGTTAATTAATGGACTGGAGATGTGTGGATTATTTGTGCATTACTGTGATGTTTTTATCAGATGTTTGGACTCTCATTCTGATGGCACCCATACACTGCAGAAGATCCATAATGTAATCAAAACATTTCTGAATCTGAATAAGAAACAAATTCATTTACAGTCTTGGATGGCAAACATTTTAAGCAAATTTTCGTTTTTGGGTGAACTGTTCCTTAAAGTCCCATTCAAGCTTGGGTGGATGGGTGCCGTCAGAATGAATCCAAACATCTGATAAAAGCATGACAATAATCCACAAATAATCCACACAACTCCAGTTCATTATTTAACATCTTGTGAAGCCGGTTTGCAATAAACAACATCTTGTGAAGCTGAATGTTTGCAATAAACAAATCCATCGTTAAGAATTTTTTTCATTCAAACTGTTGCTTTCTATCCATAATATTTATTTCTCCAGTGTAAACGTCATCTCATCTGAATCAGCAGAGAAATATACAGTGATCAAGCAAAGTTTATAATTGAAAACGATTTAATGATAGATTTGTTCCTTACAAACATGCAGCTTTTTACTTGTTTTTATCAGCTGTTTGGACTCTTATTCTGACGGCACCCATGCACCCAAGCTTGAATGGGAATTCAAGGAATAGTTCACCCAAAAGTGAAAACCTGCTTAAGATGTTTGCCATCCACGATGTAGATAAATACGTTTCTTCTTCACATTCAGAGAAATTGTGCATTACATTAAGGATCCTCTGCAGTGAATGGGTGCCGTCAGAATAAGAGTCCAAATAGCTGATAAAAACATCACAATAATCCACAAGTAACCCACACAACTCCAGTCCATTAATTATCATCTTATGAAGCGAAAATCTGCATATTTGCAATAAACAAATCCATCATTAAGAAGTTTTTCCATTCAAACTGTTGCTTCCGGCTAAATATTAGTCTTCTATCCATAATATTTGTTTCTCCAATGAAAATGTCGTCTCATCAAATCAGCAAAGAAATATACAGTGATCAAGTACCATTTATAATTGAAAATGATTTAATGATAGATTTGTTCCTTACAAACATGCAGCTTTTCACTTGTTTTTATCAGCTGTTTGGACTCTTATTCTGACGGCACCCATGCGCCCAAGCTTGAATGGGAATTCAAGGAATAGTTCACCCAAAAATGAAAATTACCTTAAGATGTTTGCCATGCACGATGTATATAAAAGTGTTTCTTCATCACATTCAGAGAAATTGTACATTAGATTAAGGACCTTCTGCAGTGAATGGGTGCCGTCAGAATAAATAAGCATAATAACGTTTCCTCCAGTGAAAAAGTCCATCCCCTGTTGTCCTCTCACATCAAAATCCACCAACATATATGCTTTTGGTTGTAAATGGTGCTTTATCATTGCATATTTCTCTCCTGATTCAGACAAGACAACTTTTTCACTGAATAAAGCAATATTATGAATAGAAGACTTGTATTTTCAACAGTTTGAACAAATACACTGCTTTTCACTTCACAAGATGTTAACCGATCATTGCTTGGATTTTTAAGATGTTTTTATCAGCTGTTTGAACTCTCATTCTGACGGCACCCATTTAATGCAGAGGATCCATTAGTGAGCAAATGATGTAATGCTGAAAAATGTGTTCTGATGAAGTAGCAAACTTACTTACATCTTGGATGGCCTGAGAGTGAGTACTTTTTTTTAGCAGTTATTCTGATAAAACAATTCATAATGAAATAAATTGCATTAAATAAATGCAGAATAGGATTTTCACCAGTGGTCCTTGGGCCACAATGTCTAATGTTTTCTTTATCATTTTTAATGCTTAACATGGTTTAGGTTTGTCACAGCCCACTGAGCAATGGGCCCCACTTGCTGGTTTTTAATGTTTTTGCGGCTTAAACAGGATTATACGTTACACTTTAAATTAATCATATTTTAAGCTTCTCTTAAGACAATCCCCAGCATGCAATTACCAGAAGAAGTGTTCTTTGGGTCTTATAATTTCGTTATTTATCTTATTATGATAAACCTTTTTCAGTCATTAAATTAAAAAAGTAAATTATTTTACAACTCTTTCCTTCTTTGTGCATATGAGAGCTTGTCATGTACTTATTATTTGGGAGAAATAAAAATAGATACATTATGTTTGGAGACGCCAGTTATATTTATGATTTTAATTTTCTCAGATGATCTCCCCTATTTTCATATTTGATTCAGTAACAGCAGTATCAAGGCACCGCATTTCAATTTCCCATGTTTAAATTATCTTTTACATTATTGTATAAAAGACTATAATTCTGACTCCGACTGGCTTATTTTGATTAATGTAATTCTCTGAACTAGAACCTTTTATTTAATGAACAAAGGAACACGCACATTAATAATAATGTTAAATAATGCTATCCATGTATTCATAATTTGAAAAGTTTTAAAACACTGCCACCATTTCAGAAGTTTTTCCTAAAATAGGTTTCAAAGAAAGCAGTTTTGTGCTGTTTAATGAAAATATTGTTCGCCCACTCTCACACATCTAAACGCAAGCTTCAAATGCTTGGCATGCAAAATAATCTATTAAAAAATGTAAGCGTTACTGTATAGACAAGGAAAACAGTGATAAAAGGAGCCTAATATTTGGAGGGTGTTTTTCAGTAGGAGGTGATTATTGTTTCTTATCAAAAACAAAGACATCGAAAGCACTCGTGATTGAAGTGAAATGGCTTTCATTTTATTTCATCACTCATTCTATTCATATTTTCATATGAAATCTTAAAAATACATTCCGCCCCATACAGTCCAATTTCTTTGTTCTTCTTTAAGAGGTCAATTTTGTTGTTATGGTCTTATGAAAAAAATAAGATCAGCATGGAACTGCTTTTGGGAATAATTTGTGTTATTTAGATTAGAAGTAATTAACATACAATTTTGCACTCAAAAACATGGATGGATTTATATAATAAAGAATATTTTTTAAATAAAAATCAGAGTGGTTCTTTAATATATATTTATATATATATATATATATATATATATATATATATATATATATGTATATATATATACATACAGGTCTAATAGTNTCTTTAATATATATTTATATATATATATATATATATATATATATATATATATATATATATATATATATATATATGTATATATATATACATACAGGTCTAATAGTAGATTTAAGCTGTGTTGACAACAAAAGGAAGGTTTTCTTGCATTGTGAACGGAAACTCAAGCTGTATATATGTGTCTGTCTGTGCACTGATTGCAGGTCAGCAGAACCAAGACCTTCACCATTCTCTTCGATCTGCTGTATGACAGGAAAAGAATCCGATGAGCCCACCGTCACGGCCCGCAGAGAGCCGTTGTCTCCCGGCTTGTAATCTTCATCCTTTGACCCCACTTTGTGGAGGTCCATCTTCTCC
Source organism: Labeo calbasu (assembly GCA_019740295.1). NCBI lineage: Eukaryota > Metazoa > Chordata > Actinopteri > Cypriniformes > Cyprinidae > Labeo > Labeo calbasu. The sequence goes on from JAHKKF010522710.1 coordinate 4,817, forward strand.
ATTACCAGCAGATGTTCTACCAGCCTCGTTGGAGTCATCCCGGACACACCCATCAACCTCCTGAGAATGGCAGTGGGGTTTTAAAAAGGTTTATCTGGTTGGTTAAAAGACGTGAGCTCTGCTAGTAGAAAACAAAGTTGTCCCTATGGGTACCCTAAAATGGATTCTTGACATTGATGAATTGGCTCGAATGAGGGACATGATGATATTTCACCCTTAACATTAGATAGAGTGCAATTCAACGCCCTTTGGCGTAGAAAAACAGAAGCAAAAAAACACCCAAACACACCATCATATGAGGTTTATTCTGTCATTTTATTCCCACATGGGAATTGAGTCTCCCCATTGGTTGACACATAGTTGGCGTTAAAGAATTAAGTGTTAAATCGCTGGTGCTTCATGAATGCAGTCAAATGCCAAAATCCAGTCAAAATGCAGTCAAAATCCCTTCATATAGTCAAATGTCAGTTAAACATACATAAATGTTTTGACAGTTCTTTATTTCTTCTGGTTTGTGTTGTCATTTCTCCTTTACAGACAGCACGCCTCTTTTATATCAGCCATGTTTTATATGAACTCATACGAATCATTTTACAAATAGTTTTTAGACATATTTTTCTCTTGTGATGATAATTAGGGACAATTTATTTGTGGTATTGAAATAAAAAAGCTGTATTTATTTAATTAAATGCAGTAAAAGAGTAATATTGTGAAATATTTGTAAGTATAGATTTCTATTTAAATATATTTTACAATATCATTTATTCCTGTGATATAAAGATGAAATTTTAGCATCATTACTCATGTTTACAGTGACACATGATCCATCAGAAATCAATATAATATCCTCATTTGGTGCACAAAAAACATTTGATAATATTAGCGATGTTGAACTGTATAAACAGTTGTGGCGCTTAATATTTTTTGTAAAAAAAAATAGAGGTTCAAAATAATTATTTGTATATTTGAAATAGGAAATTATTATAATTATGCAAAACTAGTGATTATATATACCATAATTAATGCATTTTAAAACAGAAAAAATATATAAATAATAAATTAGCATCATTTCAAGACTCTTTTAGAGCAAGTTTACGTCTACTATTTTAATCACCAACACTTTGTTATATTGGTCAGTAGGGGGTAATATTAAAATGTCAACCCTGTTACCATGACACGAGTAGCGTATATCAGCACCGCTGAGATTCGGCCATAGGCACGAGGCCACAGGCTATTAGCTTTACCCTAAACAAATTATATTTCATGTTCAGGCACTATAGAGATATCAGAACCAGCGGCAAATTCCAGAAGATCTGGCCGAGGTAAGGCTGCTTTAGGCAGGTTCATGAGTGCTGAATGGCTGGTGACACCCTGGAGCTCAGATCTCCAAAAACATTGAAGCAAATAGACGTTATTTTTATTAACAAACTGCATATTTGAAGTCTAAACAAGTACATTCTTGCCTAAAAAACTCTTAAAACTACATTCCGTGTCACAAAACAGTATTGTTTGTAAAATTATAGTGTATTTGGGCATCCACCATGACACTCGCTGTAAGAATTACCGCAAGCAGAGTTATACGAACGGTGAAACGGTTGGAGTTCTGATATTTCCAGAATATCTCACTCCTCTTAGACAATCAGATTCGAGGAGAGCAATATTCAGCCACAGGCTGTTAGATTTATCGTAAATTAATTATATCTCATGCTTAACCACTATAGAGACATCAGTGCCAGAGGTAAATTCTAGAAGATCTGGCCAAGGTGAGGCTGCTCTTGGCGCTGAACGCCCGCTGACCTGAAAATGTTGAAGACATCAGAACCAGCTGCAAATTCCAGAAGATCTGGCCGAGGTAAGGCTGCTCTAGGCAGGTTCATGAGCACTGAACGGCCGCTGACGCTCTGGAGCTCACATCTCCAAAAACGTCAAAGCAATTTTTCAAACCACGTGACACAAAAACAGTATTATATATAAAATAATAGTGGATTTGGGCATCCGCCATGACACTCGCTGTGAGAAGTACTGCAACTGGAGTAATACAAACAACGGTGAAAAGTCTGGAGTTCTGATATCACTATAATATCACACTCCTCCCAGCCAATCAGATTCGAGGAGTGTGATATTCGGCAGTAGGCATGATGCCGCAGGCTGTTTACCAATTTACCGAAAACAAATTATATCTCATATTTAACCACTACAGAGACATCAGAACCAGCGGTAAATTTCAGAAGATCTGGCCAAGGTGAGGCTGCTCTCGGTGGAATCATGAGCACTGAACAGCCACTGATTTTCAAATAAATGTCATCATTATTGACAAATCGCATATTTGAAGTCTAAACAAGTATATTCTCTTTTAAAAAAACTCTACATAATGCGACACAACAACAGTATTATTTATAAAATTATAGTGGATTTGGGTGTCCGCCATGACACTTGCTGTGAGAAATACCACAAGTGCAGTGATACAAATGTTGAAACGGTCAGAGTTCTGATACCACTAGAATATCACACTCCTCTCAGCCAATCAGATTTGAAGAGTGATAATTATATTGCATGTTTAACCACTATAGAGACATCAGAGAAAGCAGCAAATTCCAGAAGAACTGGTCGAGGTAAGGCTGCTCTCATTGGGTTTATGAATGCTGAACGGCCATTGTGCCCTGGAGCTCACATCTCTGAAAAAATCGAAGCAAATTTTCAAATAGACGTTATGTCTATTAACAAACTGCATATTTGAAGTCTAAAGTACGTTCTCGCCTAAAAAACTCTTAAAACTACATGTAGTGACACAAAAACAGTATTAATTTTAAAAGCGTAGTGGATTTGGGTGTTTGCCATGACACTATGAGAAATACTGCAACTGGAGTGATACAAACGGTGAAGCTATTGGAGTTAAGACATCACTAGAATATCTCCTCTCAGCCAATCAGATTTGAGGAGTGCGATATTCAGCCACAGGCTGTTAGATTTACTGAAAACGAACTATTTCTCATGTTTAACCACTATAGAGACATCAGAGAAAGCGGCAAATTCCAAAAAAACTGGCTGAGGTAAGGCTGCTCTCAGCAGGTTCATGAGCGCTGAATGGCTGCTGACGCTCTGGAGCTCACATCTCTGAAAACATCAAAGCAAATTTTCAAATAGACATTGACATTGAAGTCTAAACAACTATAGTTATGCCTGAAAAACTCTTAAAACTACATTCTGTGACACAAAAACTATTTGTAAAATTATAGTGGATTTAGGGCGTCCATCATGACAATCACTGTGAGAAATACCACAAACAGAGTGATACAAACGGTGAAATGGTTGGAGTTCTGATATTTCTAGAATATTACACCATGATGGAAAAGGCTCTCAGCCAATCAGATTCGAGGACCAGAAAGAACTGTTGTATATATATATATATATACCGATAACTTCCAAAAACATAATTCCCAGCATACATGAAAGTTTTTACTTCAGTTTGATATACAATTTAGCATCACATTATATATCTAACAGAATGAATACAATTAAAATCACGTTTCCAAACTGGAAGAGGCACACAATTCATAGAATGACTAATGTGTAGTTAATTGCTGTTAATTGGCTTGTAGCAAACACTCTTTAACCAAAGCGATTTACATTACATTGACTACAGGATATGTGTAACTCAAAGCCAGAACGGTGAGCAAAAATCAATTCAGTAACTCTCCACTTCCTTGGGAAAAAGCCAACAGCTCTTGTGTGTTTGACCATTAAGTGACCACCACTCTGATCACACCCTGCTATGATTTAATTCACTCGCTGTTTGTTTCAAAAGCTAAATCTAGAATAGCGTTCCCTCTGCAGTGTAATTTATTCACACTTTGCTCTTTCTGTCATAGCGCAGACAACGACTCGGCTGCAGGTTTGTGGCAGTGTGACTGGTTTCTGCTTTAGCTTGTACACTTCTGTTCGGTAAGTGTGAGGAACAGAAAAAAATGTAATAAAGAGGGAGTGTCTCCTTTCGCCCACGCTGAGGCCACACACGCTGTTACTCAGAGAGGGTGAGAAACAGACAGAGGGAAATGGATCTTACAACGGCTGAATCACAACGCTTCACTTTCTGACTCAGTAACGTACTTATGCAATTGTTCTTCACACACACAATCTCTTTCACATTCACCTTTTTTTTTGCCACAAAATTTGGCAGTAACATAAAATAATGCATTTTATAAAATCGCTTAATAAAAACAAAATAATAATAATAAATAACAATCCAGCTTTGTCATCAGGAATAAATTACTTTTTTTTTTAATATATTCAAATAAAAAAAATAGACTAATATTTCTCAAAATTACTGTTTTTATTGTATTTTGATAAAGAAAATACAGCTTTGATGAGCATAACAGACTTGAAAATTTTTTAAAAACAATACATTAAAAATAAATAAATAAATAAACAAGTGTAACGTAACTGTTTTAAGTCTCATTTATGATAAATGCAATATAATGTAAGTTACAAATAATGTCTGTTTAGCTCAAGACCATTCTGCTGGCGTAAATATGCACTGGCCCTTTAAAACAGAAATTTTGGCACTTTCCCTTTAAGAGGCCCTGCCAATCAAACACTCAGTCAGTCAATGTGCAGGTAGATGCCAAACAGTGTGGAATGGATTACAAACAAAAAACTCTTCCAGGTGGATTTTATACAGAACAAGAAACACCCCCAAACCACATCTCTTCAGGAATGGATTTGATTGAATTTTTTATGTCCACCTGGGTGCTTTTGGGACTTGTGGAAGGCCTTTACATGTGTCTGCTGGATGTATGATGAAGCCAAATCTCTCATGGCTGCTGCTGTGTATATCTGTCCATAACAACACAGTAAGAATCGTTAATCTTATTATTGAAAGCTTTTCCCATGCTTGTTTTTACAAAGATTGATTTGTTGATGGACTTGTCTTGTTTTCTTTGGGCCAGATGAGTTGTTGATTTTCAACATGTGTTGAAACTGTCTGTGTGAGCTTGTGGAACTTTCTTTGGAATATTTGTTTTGTTTTAAATTGACATTCAAAAACCTGAGCTAGTTAGCCACTGTGACTGTCACCATTCACATATTGAGCTTAAAGTAAACTATAAGACTTCATAAGGATGAATGACTGTACAGTACACAAGGATGTTTTTTTTCTCTCAAGTTTTCTCATTGCGTCACAAGCAGAGCAGTCTTTAGTTTTTGCTCCTTGAGCCATCTGTTGCTCCAACTGTTGCTTTCCCTTCTTTAGCGAGAAAAACGAAGAGATGTGAAAAGACGTCAGTCTGAGAGCCCGTGTACATCTGTCTAACGTAGTCGTATCACAAGTTCCCAGTGCTTAGGTCTGATTATTCAAACTGCATTTGTAGGTAATCTGTGTTTTGTTAGATAAATTGATTCCAATGCATAAGCCAATTACGCACGTCATGTATGCTGAAATATGCTTCTAATTTGGCTCTAAAGGTCACTTAGGGCCTTGATGTACAGCTTGAATGACCCACTGATCTCTTGCGTTTCCCAATTTAGCTTCTCTTTCTATCTGTGCTTCTTTTTGCTGAGGTGGCTTAATGTAGAAATCTGCATACCGTGCCATTAAACCTTATTATCTAAAAGCACACCCCTATTCAAATCTTAGTTTAAGGATCTGTTTGATTAAAAGTGCCTCGGAATCCTCCATAGGGGAATCAGTTTAGATTTTAAAAGAAACCTTTCACACTTTATTTGGATCTCTATGAATGCAAAGAGCTGTGGGAAATGTAGGGGTGTGTGTGTGTGTGTGTATAGAAATAGGTTAAATATAAATTCTGTCGTGAAACTCTGGATGGTACAAGCCAAAAGGTTCTAACTCAGTCTGATGTTATCACATCATTATGTACATAGCGCAGCTGGTTGGTTCTTTTCACATCACATCACTGCTGCTGAGCATTTAAATACCCAGCTATTGACTGCGAAGCACTTCGGAAACCCTCCACTTCCCCAGCTCCACCTGTACAGATCTGCTACGGGGTGATTTCCCCGTAGTAATGTACATAGGAGGGTTATTTTCTGTATGTTGTATGTGCAGCAATGGTTTATTTTATTTTATTAACAAAAAGTACTTTGTGAGAGAATTACAATTCCATATAATAAATATTATTTAGAGATTTAAAATAACTGAGAGATTTATATGGGCCATTCCACAGAATTGGTGCAGACTGCTGTCCCACAGCCAAAAAACATATTTAAAAACTTTTAAGTATTCAAATCCTACGTTTACTAAGATCCTTTTATTTTATATTAAAACCCACAATAATATTTAAAATATCACTAAGCTTAATATGTATAAAATCATAATTTACTGAGTTCTTACATTTGAAAGGTGGCTGCCCAGAACCCAAACCCTTAATTTTTTGCATTTTATTCCACTGTTGCTTTTGAATATATATATATATACTTTGTAAAAAATTTAACTTTATGTAAAAAAAATTCCGCATTTTCATGTCACTACCAAAACTGTGTATGCTCTTGTCCATTGGCTGAAAACGATTGTATCTACACTCCTACATTTATCATCTGAAAATATTTATGTGTCACTCTCTCATTGCTACAAGGTGCGAGTAGACAGGTCCCATCATTTTGAGGTAAATGTGTTCAAAAGTATGAAAAATTTGTGTAACTTTAAAGATTGTCACTACCTGACAACATTTTTCTTTAATTAAACACTTTTTTGGGGAGTTATTCATAACATTTAGTTTTTATGTGTACAACTGTTCAGAACTATGCTAGCTTATCATGTGCTGATTAGCATCTTTGAGCTAGGTTAAAAAAATATCTAAAATTGTCACTACCGAATAGGGTTGGGAATTCGAGAACTGGTTACATTTTAGAACCGGGCATTCGATAAGACACGTGCATTACGATTCCGCTTAGTGATTCCTGTGTTCTTATTTCAATATGGCTTTTACACGATTTACGTGCAGGAAGATAAAGAACTTAAGCACTATTTGCGTGCACCGCACACATCCGAAGCGCGAGTACAGAGCACAGCGGTCCCGGTGTGGGTTCACGGCCTGTGTCCGTTCTCGAACCGTTCCGTGCATTTCCACTGCAGAAGATTTGTTCCGACCCTAAACGTGCTGCATTTTTTATATGTATATTTACGGATCAATATGCACAAGAATACGTCAGTATATCATCATAAGTGAACGTAAATAGATGTGAATGAAAACGCACATGTATAAAGTATTTTTAGATCCGCCCGCGTGCGTTCGGTGTTAAATAGTCAGCAGCCTAATAAACGTATGTGCTGCCTGTTATTAATGTTAATCGAAGAACAAACAAAAATATAGCTGCAAGCAGCAATTGCGGGGCCAAGCACAAAAGAGGCAGAATGAGGAGTTAAGCACGGCAAGGAGCAGCAGACCGACTACAACAGTGAGTAACTTAAGCCATTTTAGGATAATATCAGTTGAAATGGCTGAAAAATCATAAAT
>JAHKKF010522711.1:0-14701 GCA_019740295.1 Labeo calbasu
GTGTTTCCAAACTTTTGGAGGGCACTGTACGTAAATAGAAATGGCTCATTTTAAGGTAATAAAACATAACGGTTCATTATGTACAGTCTTTATACACCTCTGTAAACATCACTGTGCATATTATATTGCATTTCTGTTAACAGATCCTCCTAAATATTAAACACTGCACCTTTAAAGAATGTTGGTCACCATTAACTTCCATTGTAGAAACAACTGCTGAGAAATTTCTAAAAATATAGTTTATATGCTCCACAGAAGCCACAATTGCATGAAAAAAGTCAATATTTTAAGTTATAAAGTCATAATTGTAAAAAATTAGGTTATTATTTTATTTTCGTAACTCTGTGGCAGCAACTAGCATCCATAAGTGCATTTAAAGGCCATTTTTCTCATGAGAACCTTTGACTGATTCCCACAATGTAGGTGATTTCATGCTTTACGGCCCTTGTGGTGACATTTGATCACCACAGCGTAGGCAAAACATGAACCGCACGCATCGCATTCAACGCAAGATCAAAATCTGGATCACAAACGCACACGTGATCAAACTCTGGAAGCCTCTTTTACAGTGAACACACACACACGCAACTACTTTCCCCTCTCTCCCTCTGTCCTTTCATTTCTCTCGCAAACACAATCTAGGTCACACACCTGCTGAAGCACGGCCATACACCCTCACTCTTGGCAGAGCGCACAGTGTTGCCATGGTTTTAGTGTGTGTGTGTGTGGAACATTAAGACTTCATTAAGCCTTTAAAGCTGCTTGAGTCTGTCTCTACACATGCTCTGAGGGACAGAGAGTGTTTTTGTGTGTGTGAGGGAATGCATGAGCGCTTATATTCGCATTCGAGACTGTTTATATTTTGCGTGAAGAAGGATGTGTGTATGTAATTAGAAACATCTGCTCAGCACAAAGCCACATTTAGGAATACTTAATAAAATAGGTCAGAGTGCGCACACATACACACACACACCCACCCACACACACAAATACACAGAGGGACAATCAAACACAAGCAGGAGTCACTGCTGATTGAATAAACAGAGATAAAACAGCAACAGTTAGATGGTAAATGTCATATCAGTCCACACCCAATGACAGAGAGAGAGAGACGCTGGGGGAATAACAGCAGTGTTAATCACTGACCCTGGGCTATGACATACTGACACGTCTCGCTACAGTAGCTGCTCTTCAACCCAAGCAGGATCAATTTTAGCTTGTCCCTTCTGTAAGTAACATACATGTTTTCGCTCTACTGTACTAAACTAGTGCTCAACAGGAAGAAAAAAAATCACAAATGTAGATTTTGAGAAGTCTAGTCAGATTTGACTTCTGAGAAAAGACCCAGGAAACTCACGTCTCTTCACGAGTTTCAGAAGAACAATGTCTCGTACTGTGGTCACAAGCTAGACACGTTGACTTTCAGTATTTATCATCAAATCCTCCCAAGACCATATTATCTATGCTAGCCACCTGAATTTTCTAGAGCTACTCAATATTTCACCTAAACAATTTTAATTTTAAGAGAACGATCTGAGACAAGTTGGATTTTAAAATGAATCACCAAGTTATGATGTGAGCAATATTGTCCTCTGGGGAAGAACTAGTGCTCGAGAGCTTCTAGATGTTTCACAGCAAGACAGAGAGCGTTTCTGAGTTGTCCTGCTCTGTTCTCTGCTCTCTCTTCGGGTAAACGTGACCTTTCGTGTCTGTTTTTTCCCCTCTTGGCGGGACTGCAGTCGCAGAGCTTGTTCTGGATGAAGAACTGCCTCTGCTTTGAATTTCTGATGAAGAGATTCAGCTAATACTTTCTTTTTAGTGCTTGACTGCATTCAAACTGCTCTGATTTAGTGCTGAAATCCCTCCAAACTCTCAAGCTGTCTTTCATGAGAAATCTTTCATAATGGAAAAGTTTGATTCATGCTTTATACCTTTATTTTTCCAAGAGTGTTTTTTTGCTAAAGATCAAGAGTGGTTTTTCTCTTATATCTACATTAAATTAAATACATAGTCTTTGTTCATGTGTTATTACTAGTGCTGTTTTTTAGTTTAGCGTGTTGAAAATATTTAATGCAATTAATGCAGGGGCGGAGTTAGGGTTGGCCACCCCTCTCATAACTGCTGCTTCTGTCTCTTTTTTCTTGAAAAGAATATTTATTTAGTCACAGAATGTCTTTGCAACCACATCAAACAAGAGCCGTTTCAGACGTGCACACCAACTTTGCCTCAGCACTACTTGCTAGTCAAATGAGTGCGGGAAAGGTACTGTGAGCTTCAGTTGCACAAAGGTGCTGGCGAGCGTTGTAGCCTGTATCAAAGCACAATGGAAATTACTAGCATGCCATATTGTAGTTATAGTGACAGTTAAGTCATTAAGTCGCCAAAAAGGGAATTAAAGCTGCCTTAAAACTGTGCATGCATGTAATATTTGTATATGAGTCACATTTAAGATAGTGTCTCTGAAATGGTTTTCAAAACTGTCCCTCATCTAACACACCCCATTCAACTCGTCAGCTCATTAGTAGAGACTACTGAGTCAGAAAAGGTAAAGAGAGTTTTGAGAAAATATGATGTGTGTCAGTCGTTCAACAGCGGCAGCTCTTAAAGTAATAGCAGCCAAATAAGCTAATAATCCAGCTGCTGTGATGTCTATTAATCAAAGAACAAAAGATAAAAGAGGAAACTTTTATAGCTTTAAGAATTCATCTATATTTAATGTAGAATTTAGTGTTTGATAACTTTATTTCATGTCTGTATATTTCCTACTTGCTGAAGGGCACAGGTAGCTAAATATGACATTTATTACACTCTTAAAAATAAAGGTTCTTTACTGGCATCAGTGGTTCCATAAAGAACCTTGAACATCCATGGAACCTTTCATATGCAGAAAAGGTGCTTTATAGTGGAAAAAGGTTCTATAGATTTTTTAAATGTTTTTCAAAATGGTTCTTTTAAGAACTGTTCACTGAAAGGTTCTTTGGGGAACCAAAAAGGGTTAATCTATGGCATCAAGAGTGTATAGTGGGTTTATGTGAAGATTTAAGTTCATTTAAATTACAAGTAAACTTTTAAAGGCTTATAAATGTTAAAATTGATAGCTCTCAATTATACTGTAATGTTAATTGGCTATAGTCAATGATTAAATATGAGGCGGGAAAACTTCATATTTTATAGAGACATCAGTATTATTGGTATCAGTGACACCTTTAGTCATAAAAAGATGGCATCCATAAAACATTAAAAATAAACTGTCTTTATGTTGTTTGTACATTTATTGCAAGTATATTTAAATTAATGACATTAGTAAAAGTAGTAAAACTTTAATGTTAATCATGATTAACCATGAACAATTTAAGAAAATGTGTGACTAATTGGTTAATTTTTTTTTAACGATTGACAGAACTAAGGTTTAAATCTTTCATAGTTTAAGATACTTTGAGTATGAACATTACCTCTTAGATTTTTCTCCTAATATTCCTTAAGAGAAATGAAAGGAGATTCAAATGTTGGCATACAGTATGAGTACAAAAAGAAAAGTTCTCCATTTGTGTATTCTCCATCAAGGAGAAATTGTTGAGATGTGTTATTTTAGTATTATTCACTCATATTTTGAATTAGCTTAAATTAGCTCATTTTGAATTTTAATACTTATTTAAAACTTATTTTTAGTACTTTAACATCTTTAGTATTTCAGCTTCAGATTGTATTTCAGTTAGTTGTAAAGGCAACATTTCTAATTAAGTTTGCTTCAAATACTTTTATTTAATATTCTTCATCTTGAGCACTACTTGTTTTTACTTGTTTTACTTTTCTTCACATTTTCCTATAATTTTACCTCTGGATTAGTATGCAAAAAGTGCAACTTTTGGGTATTGCTTGACTAAAATGCACCTGTTGTGATAGCTGTTAAGCAACTATCACAAATCAGTTTCCGTCAGTCTTGTTGTGTACATGAGGTTCACTAAGCTTCTGTCAGGCTGTTGAACTCACTTTAATGCACAATTAAAGTTGATACTGCAGCAGTGCGATAAGAATGACTGTGATATGATATTTCACATGACGCGACCTCAGTTTGAGCGCTAGTTGACCTCCCTTTGAGTTCAGCCGTTAAAATACAACTACGTCTCTCTGACAGTAATTTACGGCACAGTGAGGAAATGATGTGTATGTATGCGTTGTGGGAATTAGTTTTATTGACGCTTACTGTCACAGCATACAAGTTTCAGTCTGTACCTAAAGAAAATAAAGCCTCCCAAAAAATATTCAGGGAAACAAAAATCTGACATCCTGGGAATATGAGTGCTGATCCCCGCACTTTGCTTCATGACAAATGCTCACATACAGAAAAACCAAAGCTTGTAGGCCTCAGAGAACTCCCAATGTGCACAAAGACGGACGGTGAGGTTTTCTTTCTCCTTCTCTCACTCTCTTGCTCTGTTTATGTGTGTGTGCATGTGTGTGTAAGAACCCTCTTTGTTTTGGCTCTCCAAGTGGCTGACACACAGCCAACAGCCAGACAGAGCCTCAGTGTGTGTGTGTGTGTGAGGGAGAGAAAGAGAGAGCTACACAGAAACAGGGTAAGAGAGAAAGTGTGTGTGTGTGTGTGTGTGGCGGGCAAATTTATGTCCAGCTGAGTGAGTAATAGTGAATGCACTTCCACAGAAATGACTCTCTCACCTACACACACACACACCAGATCTGCGGTAAATGTGTACGCATAAAAAACAAATCTTCCAGCCATAAATAGAAAATACAGACACACATCATTCATGACCTTTGCTCTGCTGTACACACAAGCAAAACTAACACACACACTGGACTTGTGGTAATCTACACACAAAAACAAATTTGCCAGCCATAAACAGAACTTTGTATATGAACTTTTCTGCTACACACACACAGGCTCTCTGCTGTGGATCTAGGTCATATTTGTCTCTCTAGACACCAGTTACACACACACATTGCCTATTACCTCCACAAGCACCAAATTACTAGCTTAACTGATGTTGCTAATGGCAACTTGGACAGGCGTCCACAACTACAGTCTTGTTTTGTGTGTGTGTGTGTGTGTGTGTGTTCTTGTTTTCTGTTTTTGTTAGTGTCAGGGACAAAGCAGGAAAGAGGGACAGAAAAAGAGAAAGACACTTTCAATTTAATGATCAAATGAGTTAGCAATTCAGAGACATCAACTCTCTCTCACTTAGACACACACACGGACGCACAGACATGCACACACCCACATAGTAATGGAGTCACTTCCTGACTGAGTCACACAAATGATTAGTCATTTGGCAGGAAGAACTGCATGTGTATGTGTGTGCTGCATATGAATATGAAAAATTGCGCTACAGTAAGAGATGAAAATCATTAGAGGTTCGTTTTGCTAATGGACTGACTGATATGTCTGGCTGTGTCTCAAAACGACTGAGCAACATGGACAGCACTTTCGGGCATTATAAATACATTCAAACATTCAAATGCACTTATGATGCCAGAAATTGCTGAATCAAACACTCAAAATGAACTTTCAAATGCATGCAGAATGAATCAAGTGCCTAATACATATGAATGTTCAAATCCAATGTTTGAACAACCTAATGCCCAAAAATGCTGTGTCAAGCATATAAACATTTAAATCCAATGTATGAATGAAACTATGATTCTCAAAAATGTTAATTCAAACATCCATTCAGACACATCCAAAAATGCTGACCACACCATTCAAATATTTGCATTAAAGACTCAAATGCACTCTAATGCCCTAAACTGGTGAATCAAACATACAGTATGAACTTACAAATGAAAAAATAACAGCCAAACATGCTGAATCAAAAATATGAACATTCAAATTAAAATGTTCAACCAATCCAACCAAATGAACATTCAGATCCAACATATGAATGAAACTGATTCTCACAACTTTGAACAACCAAATGTCACAATCAAACATTCTAATGCAACTATAGTTGCAAAAATGAGTTCAGCAGATTTAGTTGCATCTAAAATGCCCAAACATGCTGAACAGAACATTCAAATATTTAAACTGCAGATTCAAATGCATTATGATACCTCACAATCCTGACTCAAACATATGAAATTACAAATCCAATATTCAAATGAGCTATGATTCCCCAAAATGCTGAATCAAATATAAAAGAAGCACAAATCCAATGTTCAAACAAACATATGGTGCTTAAAAACGCAGATTTGAACATATAAATGTCAAAATCCAACCTTTAAATGAACCTAAGATTCACTAAAATGCTGAATAAAATGTAAGAAATTACAAACCTGAAAGTGCACATGAACATATGAGGCCCAAAAACACTGATATGGGCACATGAACATCCAAATCCAACATTTAAATGAACCTACGATTCACCAAAATGCTGAATAAAATATAAGAAATTATAAATCCAACGTTCACACAAACATATGATGCCTAAAAACGTTGATTTAAACATATAAATGTCCAAATCCAACATTAACTAAACCCATGATTCCCCAAAATGCTGAATCAAATCTAAAAAACTACAAATTTGAAAGTTCAAATGAACATATGAGGTACAAAAACATTGACTTGGGCATATGAACATCCAAATCCAACATTTGAATGAACTTAAGATTCACCAAAATGCTGAATAAAGTATAAGAAATTACAAATTCTAAAGTTCAAATGAACATATGAGGCCCAAAAACACTGATTTGTGACTCTGGATAACAAAACCAGTCATAAGGGTCAGTTTTTTTAAACTAAGATTCATACATCTGAAAGCTGAATAAATAAGCTTCCGATTGATTTATGGTTTATTAAGATAGGACAACATTTGGCCAAGAAGCAAGTATTTGAAAATCTGGAATCTGAGGGTGCAAAAAAAAACAAAAAAACAAACAAACAATCTAAATACTAAGGAAAATAGCTTTTAAAGTTGTCTAAATGAAGTTCTTAGCAATGCATATTACTTATCACAAATTAAGTTTTGATATATTTACAGTAGTAAATTTAGAAAACATCTTCATGGAACATGATCTTTGTTTAATATTCTTATGATTTTTGGCATAAAAGCAAAATCGATAATTTAGACCCATACGATGTATTACTGGCTATTGCTACAGATAAACCCATGCTACTGGTTTTGTGGTTCAGGGTCACATTTGGATGTCACATGGATGTCCAAATGCAACTTTTAAATTAACCTATGATTCCCAAAAATGCTGAATCAAGCACACATTAAAAAAAAACATATGATGCCTAAAAATGCTGATTTGAACATATGAACATACAAATCCAATGTTCAAAAGAACCTGTGATACCCAAAAACACAGTCTGGGTAGGCAGCTCACTGACAGAGACAAGATGTGACCAGACACTTGTAAAAACACACACACACACAAACCGGTGCAGGACAGAACAGGACGTCCATGAAGGACGAACGTGGAAACATCAGCTTTTATCCACCAATGTGTCCAAATTTCATCAGATTCATTCCTGGAAACAAAGTGAATTCAGGTTGGTTCGTGAGGAACTTGAGATTAATGCTTTGTCTGTGGCTTTCCTCAATCCGCTGTGATTCATTAAAACGACATTTGGGAAAAATGAGCATGTGTGCACCACTATGTGTGTGTGTGTGTGTGTCTGTTTCCCCTGCACACGCACCCTGAGTCTAAGCAATCGCAACGCAAACAAACATCAGTGTGTGTGTGTGTGTGTGTGTGTGGTCCTGTCTCTTCCTAAATGATGACATCATTGGCGCTGACTGGAGCTCATCACACACCCAAGTTTATAATCTCTTAACCTGGATCCATTTAACCGCCTGCCATTACTGACAGCAGAATCATCAGAGACAGAGACAGACAGAGCACGTGTGTGTGTGTGTGTCTAACACACAGCAGAGCACCGACACGTATGTAAACACTGCCGGGTGAATGTGTGTGTGCACGAGACTGAGAATTAGTGAGTGAGAGAAAAGAGAGAGAGAGAGAGAGAGCGAGCACGTCTGGTGGTAGATGTCGACATGTGGTTAGACCGTTACAGGCACAGTGCCAAGAACAGGCGAGGGGGCGGGGGTCTCAAACACACACACACACACACGCACGCTAAATATAGAGCCCTGCCGAGGGTTCAATCTCACACATACACATTGTGAGATGAGTACAAATGCATAGACAAACAAGCATGAGATGAAAGGGATACCAACATATAGGGCCAACATGTGGAAATCGCAAAGAGAATTGCAAAATCAAGTCATAAATGCAGAATTTACTGTATGAAGGTGAAGTCACAGCCATTTTTCAGTAGTGTAGCAATACATGAAGTGCAGCTCACACAGAAGTCTCTTTGAAATTTGCCACATTTTGGATTAAATAAATCAAAAGTAGAGCCGTGCAATTAATCAGATCAAATTGCGACATTGACTAGTGTCTACATAGTGTGATTTTTAAACCGCAAAAAGAAACATTATGTCTGAATTTTCTGCATGTCTCAGAGTAAGAGCGGTGGAGGTTTTTTTACTGGGGTAAATCTGCTTTTTGCAGCACATTATATAATGTGTAAATAAAAAAAAAAAAAAGGATTTTCCATTTGATTACAAATTTTATGAATTCGGTTTAAAATTATAAAACCTTAAAACACAAACTAGGCCTATATAAAAATATAGAATTAGTTAAAAAAAAAAAACATGGAATTTGAGAAAAAAAGGGCCCTATTATTATTATAATGTTAATTAGTTTCTAAATTGTTCAAGTTTTATGAATTCATGAATTACGAATTTTATAAATTTATTAATTTGTTATATTCAAACTGTGACACTGCCTAGTGTCTGTGATTATTAAACTGCAAAAAGAAATATGATTTGAAATATGATATTTTCTGGATGTCTCAGAGTAAGAGCGGTGGAGTTTTATTTTACTGGGGTAAATTTATTTTATTTTCATAATAATAAAAAAATAATAAAATGAACAAAATTTAAATAAATGTATTTTTAAAATTTTATTACAAGTTTTATGAATTATTGTGATAAACACAGTTTAAAATTAAAATCTTAAAACACAAACTAAAAAAACTTTAAAAATTAAGGAATTTGTGAAAAATAAATGGAATTTGAGAAAAAAAATTAATAGGGCCCTATTATTGTTAAAATGTTAATCAGTTATTACATTGTTAAAGTTTCAAGTTTCAAAGTTTCATTATGAATTTTAAGAATTTACGATTAGTCATATTCAAACTGTGACTGACTAGTGTCTCTGATTAATAAACTGCAAAAAGAAATATGATTTCTGAATTTTCTGCATGTCTCAGAGTATGAGCAGTGGACTTTTATTTACTGGGGTGAATCTCTGTTTGCAGCACATTATTTGAAAATGAATAAATAAAAAAATAATAAAAAAAATAAAATAAAATAAAATAAAACTATTATGACTACAAGGTTTATGAATTCTTTTGATAGCCATGGTTTCTGAAAAAAATAAACTGAAATTTAAGACTTCATAAGGCCCTATTATTCTTAAAACGTTAATAAATTATTAAACTGTTAAAGTTTTATGAATTCAATTGATTAGATATGCATAATTACAGCAATAAATCTAAACCCAGACAAATTCAAATGAAAAACAGAATTTGAGAAAAAATAAAACACAGATGTGTTTGCTTTTTTGTGACCAACTGCGTGTTATGACTTGTGTGCGTGTAATAAAGTCGGAAACATTCATATAGACGGAAACCAAGACCGATGAGAGAGAGAGAGACCCCAAACCCCCAGAGGAAATAAATTTCCTAGGACACACAGAGCTGTGCACACAGGCGTGCGGTTGACCTGTTATTCTGTGGGGTCATGGAGTAATGTAAGCTCTGCAGCTGGTACATAAATATGACTTTGAGAGCAGAGTCCAAGGTAACTCGACACAACTCTACAGCTGCGTACAAACACACACACACACACACACACGCACACTCCCCTAACTCTCTGTCTGAACTACATTCAGACTGATGAAGTGTAGCGAGAGACGTCTCTCTCTGTTCTGTGCTCTGCTGGTCTCTGGCAAGGTAGAGAAGGAGAAAAAAATGAAAAGACAAATGAAAAGGAAGCATGTCTGCCTCTCTCTCTCTGTTGAAATGATGGCACTGCTGTGCAACGTCCCTTCGGAAATAAAGCGCTGATGTCACGCTCTCGTGTGAAATGAGTACGTACAGCAAATCATGAATTAGTAAATCAGATGGTGAATGTCCAGTCTGTGAAATCACAGCTATGTATGCAGACACATGGCAGATTGTAAGCTCTCTGGAGAATACGGCATTAGTAATATATAACACTATTGTAGAAAACAGAATTAGAAATGTTTAATGTTTTTTTTTTTTAAAGAAGTCTCTTCTGCTCACCAAGCCTGCATTTATTTGATCCAAAGTACAGCAAAAATAGTAACAATTTTGAAATGTATTTAAATAACCATTTTCTATGTGAATATATTTTAAAATGTAATCATTCCTGTGATTTCAAAGCTGAATTTTTAAGCATCATTACTCCAGTCACACGATCCAGAAATCATTCTAATATTCTGATTTGCTGTTCAAAAAAACATGTATTATTATTATTGTTGAAAAAAGCTACAGAGTAGAATTTGTCAGGTTTTTTGATGAATAGAAAGTTCAGAAGAACAGCATATATCTGACATACAATTTTTTTGTAACATTATAAATGTCTTTATCATCACTTTTGATCAATTTAAAGCATCCTCACTAAATAAAAGCATTCATTTCTATCATTTCTTTCCCATAAAAAAAAAATTATAAATGACCTCAAGCTTAAAGGTATAGTGTCTAATATTACAAAACCTACTCAACAAAATTACTCAACTGTTTTAAATGTTGAAAATAATAACAAAAACATCAGCATATTAGAATGATTTCTGAAGGATCATGTGACACTGAAGACTGGAGTAATGATGCTGAAAATTTAGCTTTGATTTTAAAATACATTCATATAGAAAACAGTTATTTTAAATAGTAAAAATATTTAAAAAATATTACTGCTTTTGCTGTATTTCGGATCAAATAAATGCAGGCTTGATAAGCAGAAGAGACTTCCTTAAATTCCTTCCATTAAAAATCCTACTGTTCAAAAACTTTTGACCGGTAGTGTATCTACTCAAGCATGCAGTAAAAACTGTAAATACTTCAAAATATTATTACAATTTAAAAATGTCTACTTTAATATATTTGTAATACTACATGTTCAGCATCATTACTCCAGTCTTCAGTGTCACATGATCTTTCAGAAATCATTCTAATATGCTGATTTCCTCTAAATAAGGTGCAACTGAAACAATCACAATGGATTGCCACATGTATTGCATTATGAATTTATGATACAATAATTAAAAAAAAAAAGTGCAGCCTGAAGAACAATGCGTTTGTTTAGTAAAGGTTAGCCTTTAATCATAACAGGAGTCATTTTCATATAAAAGTTTTAAAGGTACACTAGCATCAGCTGTTAAACAGTAAAACGAAAACGGTCAAGTAAAACTAAATTACAACTTCATGGCATGATGAATTTCAACATTTTAAATGAAACTTAAATGGAAAAAATGCCACAAACGGGTAAACCGTGGCTTCTTTAAAGCCTCTCGAATCAATGCTAAATTCCACCGACATGATTTTTGGTTATAAAATCAACTTTACACTCCGTCTTACCGCTCATTTCCCAGAATCCCCTCATTTCACATTCGTAAAAACACAGGTCTTTCTGTTTTCATAGTGTCAATAAAAAAGCCTGTTAAGGTCAAAATGTCTCTCAGCGCTTACAAATATGTACAAATTCCCACACGCACACAAATACGCATGAAAGTACAAGCACATAATCTGCTCTTCCCCCTGAAGCGTTCACCCACACACACACACACACAAGTGCTGTGTTAATGGTCCGTCTGACAGTAACACACACATTGACTGGCTTTCATCCCAAGAGTGAGCGTCTGTCTCTCCCCGTCTCTTCTAATCTCTCTTTCTCTCTCTGACAAGTACACTGACATACATGCTGTGTTAATTTTTGACAACGAAGGTCGGATACTGATAGAGAAAAGAGGGCCAGGGAGATTATACCAGAAAGAGAGAGATAAAGGGAGAAAAAGATGGTGTGTGTATGTGTGCATGTGTGTGTAGGTCACTGTGATAGAGAACGGCTGCTGACTCAGTGATATTCTACAGCACAGAAAGTCACAAGCGGATCTGTGTGTGTGTGTGTGTGTGTGTGTGTGTGTGTGTGTGAGAGAGAGAGAGAGAGAGAGAGAGAGAGAGAGAGAGAGAGAGAGGGAGAGAGAGAGGAAACCAGAGTGTGTCTGTGGCTGTTTCAACCCACAGGAAAATTTATTGCTCAGAGGTTCTTTCTCAGTTAAGTTTCTCCTAAAAGAACAGAGCACAAATGAAATTATTGTTGACATAAAGTGAGAGCAAAGAGCTATAAAATTAGGTGTTAGATACATCATCTAAGGTAGAGATGATGCTATGCCAATGGTATATCCACAGCACAATTTGTAAAGATGTCATTTTTTTGTCGTTTTGCCTATATTGTGACAGGATAAGTGGGGGAGAGAGAAGGGGTGGGATCGAGCTGGGATTTGAACTTGGGACGCCTGCAGCACAAAGGCGCTAAATGCCGTGCACTGCCCACAAGGATATTGGTGCCAACCACAACACAATTTTTAAAAAACTGATACCAATCTGAACACTATTGTATAGTGGTGCAAACATTTGTTCTGGCAACCATTCAGTTTGATTCAACTTACAATTGTGATGCAGTGAAATCTGAAATCAATTTGTGATTATTTTTCCATTATTTTGGAATAAGCAATAATTATTAAGCAAAATACGCTAAATAATTTTAAATGGAGATTTGCATATTGTTCAAATAAATTATGTTTGTCATGTATAGGGAACAGTAACAATATTTACCATCTTGCTGCTGAGCAACATTGCCAATGTTAGTCGTTAGTCAATTTTAGACAGTCTCCAGTGCACATATTGCTTATTTTATAACAGTTTCAAACATAGTTCACCACATCATATTTAACAAAATCTGAAGCTTTTTTTGCACTGATGCCAGACTAATTCATCTGAATAAATGATGAATTCTTAGTAATCCTATCTTTTGGTTTGCATTTATCGTTAGTTCCAGATACAGGAAATAATCAAATTAGATGAAGTATCTTATTTGTAAATAAATTAATTTAATTGATTGTCCAAAAACGGGCAATGCAACATTATTATTTAATATACGGGCAATGCAATTGTTTATTTTAATATACTACAGCTCAGTTATGATATATGTAAAGAATAAGTGAAAACGAGAGACAGCCTAAACGTGTATGAATTACCTGAGTCTGAGCAGACTGAGAAATGTCATGCAACTTTTTTTAGCTGCAAAACTATTTTATTGATAAAGTCACAGGGTTTCTACGCGCTTGTATGTTTCTGTGTGTGTGAAAATGCGTGTCTGTGTTGTAAGAGAGAGTGCTTTCCGTTGATTATATAATCTATTTTCATTGAAAACACATGGACATTATTTATCATTTTTATTCTATTATTTGTCATATTTTTTCACTGTTGTAGGCTGTAAAAACCTTTGAAATAACAACTGGCATTTGGCGAAGTGATACGGAACTGTAATGTGGTCAAGACCTGCCTGGAACTACTTCACCAGGTGTTTCCTAAAAAATAACTGCACACCATCAGCCAATCAGAATCAAGCATTGGACAGTCCCGTAAGCAGTGATAAAACCTATTCCGTTACTATTCAACAGGGGGGTGAATCTTCACCGGTTTCATGATTCGATTACGGTTATGTCAACAATTCGATATCACGATGCATCAAAACATACGAGCAAATATAAATTAATAAAGGGGGGAAACCAAAAATCTCTTCAGTATCTACACACTAAAAAACACTGGGTTATTTTTTTTTTTTTTTTATTTTATTGGGTTGTTTTTAATATTTTTACGTGCTGTTTTGTTTTTTAAACCCAAATGCTGGGTCATTTTATCTGGTTATTTTTGATATTTTCAACCCAGCACTTTCAGCTACGGGCGAAACGTGAGGCGGTGGTCTGAAGTTCGCACTTCCCCCACGAACAGCAGCCCATCACTGGCTCAGATTTTGGCAACACACCGGCACACAAGAATAAGCCCTATTTTGGTAAAAAGTGATTACAGAGAACCATTGAATACATTTAAATTATGTTACATTTTTTATTTCTAAAATGCATGTTGAACGAGTTTAAAGGTATGCAGCATTGTAAACTATGCTGTAATCACCCAAATAAATTCAATTTGTCTTGTATTTTGTCCATGTGTCCTTGCTTAATAATAAATGTCCATCTTTTGATTATTGCTGTTGCCTCTAGTAATTCTGTGTGTGATTTTTTTAATTGCCAGTCCATTTTAAGGCAGCAATATAATAATTTTAAAACAATAGTTGACTTAAATAAAACAACCCAGCATGTTGGGTAAAAACATTAACCCAACCAGCTGGGTCAAAACAACCAAGCATGTGTTTACCATAAGAGTGCTTTAAGTATACAAAAAGTTTACAGACAATCATAGTTATTGGTTTCATTTTTTCCTCAGCCTTATTGCTGTTTGACTATTACTGATGACAACACAGACATGCTGAATTCACACTAATGCATCAGCAATAATCAGATGCTTTGTTCT